>JARQOC010000006.1:155151916-155190134 GCA_033576535.1 Allobates femoralis
CATTCCCTGGGTCCAGGGCTGAGTCTTTTCCACAACTCCTGGTGCCTGTTATGTCACATCCACTGCTTATGAACACAGTGGCATGGCCTGAGTACATGGAACTAGACATTTAAAGCTGCTGAGAATCACTTATTGGCTGCAATGTTGTCCAAGTGTTGTCAGTGCTGCAGACAATCATGCACACTGGAAGCTTTGACAAAGACTCACCGCTAGACCTGGGAAATTGGTTAGAGAATGTTATATTTGTATGTTTTTTTTAAAGCTAACTCTGCCTGGAGACACGGTTTTATAAAACTCAAAAACTGCTGAAGATCTTTTTGTCATAAATAATCACCTACCCAAAGGATAGCGCAATAGTCACACATTCACACATGGTTCTCAGTGATCCTCATTTTCATTTTGGTAAAAGTTCTAGAAGTCAGAGTTTCAGAAATACACATCTGCTACCTATCATGTGGAAAGGAGAATGATTTTATTTATATAGTTTTTAACCACTACCGGACTCCCACAGACTTTAAAGTATAGTAAGTCAGTATAGCTCCTAATCTGTAGTGATGTTCTAAAACATCACTCCATAGTAGCGCAACTACACGGGACTGTGTAAGAGACAGTCAATGTCCCCATAGAGATGGCATTAATAGTTTACCGTATATGCCTTTTCTGTCACTATGAACAGGCACTGTTTAAGCAGTAATAGCATGTGGAAACCACTATGGAAACCAGTGGAAACCACTATGAAGTTTAGGTTACATAAAATTTTTTACCTTTATTAAACACATATAAAGTAGACAAGTATACGTATTGACAATGAAGTACTGTCAGGAGATTCAAACAGAGGCTACAGACAGGTAGTCACTCTGTGGGCATTACACTTTAGATATAAACATCACCTACCAGATGGTAGTAGCACAATGCATAATAATGGGCCCTATCAACCATGGTATACCATTGTACACAAAGACCACTCACCCATATCATGCACCAGTGATGTTAACCTCTGTTGCCCTAACAGAGTCCCGCCACGTTGCACACCCCCTATGTCCGTTTCACCACCGCTTGACTGGTTCTAAACGTAATTTTAGGCCCATTTAAATCCACCTCTTCTTATTCTAATAGCATGAACTAGCAGCACTTCTTCATCTGCATATAATGGTGATGTAATATACTGTGTAACGGGAGGATGAAGGAGCTGCTGGGTAATAGGAGTCCCAGACAGCTCCGCTATACAGCCAGCTGGCTGCATTTTCCTACTTTACCAGGCCCAGATACAAGAGTAATAAGATGAAATAAAAATATTTAAATCCAAAAAGAAAGAAGAAGGCGGCACTCATTAGACCGGTGAAGACAGGTTTCTTTATTCCAGTCGCAGTATTACATCAGGTAGAGGGTGCGGGGAGGGAGGTGCAGGGATGACGGAGCCCGTTTCGAGTAGTGCTTACTCTTCAACAGATCCTGTGGAATAAAGAAACCTGTCTTCACCGGTCCAATGAGTGCCGCCTTCTTCTTTCTTTTTGGATAAAAATGACTATGTCCTGCGGCTGAGCAACGCTGGACCTTGTTCTGTGCCACAATTTCAACTGCAGCAACATAAGGTCAGTGCCCGGTTTTCCTTCTACAAAAAAAATATTTAAATGCCCACCTCCCCAGTAAGTTTAACCCTGCTGTACTGTGACCAAATTTCAAATTTTTTATTTCAATTTTCATTTGTTTATGAACAATCATGTTCACATACAGTATAATAATGCAACAGGTAGAATACTTAATTTGCACTATGTAAAAATCATGCTTTTTTTGAAAGATGCAGACATTTCTCTGTACCACTGCTTGAAGAGAGTGTTCCCTAAAGCTGACAATAGGTTTGGAAGTTGATTTTGACCAGAAATGGTCCAACTAGCTAATCTTTACTAATACCAAACCTTAGCAGTGCCTGCCCACGTCCACTTTGCTGTCATGTGAGTTGAACTGAAAGTCGGTGCCCATTACCGATGTATCCATGCCCCCATCTATCAGGTTCAACAAGTCTTATCTCATCAACCCATGAAATCTTTAAAATATCTGTCTTCAGATATTTCTTGGCCCAGTCTTGACATTATAACTTTCAGTGTCTTGTTTAGTGGTGGTTGGGTTTCAGCCTCCCTTACTTTAGCCAAGTCTCTTACCACTTTGTACTTCTGGGCCCTCCAGGGAGGTTGCAGTTCTGGAATATGACAGCACTGGAGAACAATGGCTTCTTGGTCACTTCATGTATGATTCTTCTCTAATCTTTTGCAATTAATTTGTATCTTTTTTTTAAACACATTTTTTGTCACCCTGTTGACTATTTGCAACTAAAGTGTTGATGGCTCTATGATCACGCCCCGATATCTTACAATGTCAATAGCGTTGCATACCTCTGTAATACTTGTAAAAAATTTTAATGTTTTAGAGTTACCGGTACTTAAATATCATTTCAGTCCATTTTGCCTGAAGCCAACATGCTAATTCATAATTTTTAGACTTCTTAAAGACTGACAGAATGGAAAAGCAGGAGTTGTTTTTTTTTTTTCTACACGCTTGAGAAAACAGATCTCACTCTGCTCAAAATTGGATCAGAATCTGAGCAGAGTCTAATTAGCATATTCGGACTATTTTTTTGTGTATGGACAATATATGTTTGTGTGACCCTAGCCCTATACTACAAAAAGTATTAGTGAATATGGTCTTCGTATGTATTATGTATAACACATTTTGAAGACACCAAGGGTTTGCCCATTCACTCCCAAGTTCAGAGTTTGCAATTGCTATGTAATTTACCTTGAATATGGTATATGACCTTGAATTAGTTTCAATATATAGAACAGACAATGGATAAGCTACAACAGAAGAAGATAAATGATAGACAGTATATCACAGAATTAGATGAAATATGGCATGCATGTAAATATGACTTTATAACTTTTTAATTTGCTAAAAGTGACAGGTCTGCAAAATGGACTAATATATAATACGCTTAATCTCCTATTATACACGCATATCTTTATTATAATGAATATTCCTGAACATACATATGTCTGCTGTGATTTCTAAATCCCTAACCAATCCATTCCTTCGCTCACTAATACATGCACAGAATTTCAGCTGCAGCCCGGACACATGGTAATAACATGCTAATAAGTATTTGTAATGCATCACAAGTCGCTGTGCCGTCTTGATTCATTACATGAATGCCTGGCTTCGTAAATGGCCATAATTATGAAAAATTGTGTAATACTTGCAAATGGAGTTGGCTACTGTATTTTGTTCTTCATAATAAAGAACCTGACATTTGAAACAAAAGAAGTTAATCAATTATATTTTATTGCCACTTGTGTTCATACCATATCTAATTGTGAATTGTGAAAAGCAATCATGTAGATTTTTGCAATATTTTGATGAATTTTTTTATGATCCTTTTTACTGAATTTTTAGCTTTTTGCAAAAGTAAATGGGTTATCAGCACAATATACAACACTCAGTTTCGATGGGGAAGATGTTCATGCATATGCTATACTTCCCTATTGACATGGGGGGATGGAACCCCATATTTTGGCTATGTTCACACAAAGCATTTTTTTCTGTGGTTTGCCATAAAGATGCAGCAAAAGTAAATGAAACAAGGTGCAAATATGCATTTGTGTCTTTTTCACTCTTCATGGCTTTCAATGGTGAAGAAAACAGCAAACATCCTGTAAGAATTGATGAAAGGTTGAGATGCAGGATAGTCTGGAAATGGGATAAGCAGCCTGAAGCTAGGGTCACACTGGGTTATGAACGCACGTTTCTAGCCAGCGCTGAAACTGGACAGCGTTAACGGCAAGCGCTGGCTGGAAACATGGGTCCATAGAAACCCTGTGTTTACCTTAGTAGCAGCCGCACACATAGCTGCTGGGCGGCCGCTTTTCCTCTGCGCACAGGAAATGCAGCCTGCAGCGTTTTCCTGTGCGCTCCTGAAAAGCGGCCATCATGCAGCTATGTGTGCGGCTGTCACTAAGGTAAACACAGGGTTTCTATGGATCCATGTTTCCAGCCAGCGCTTGCCATTAATGCTGTCCGGTATTAGTGATTCCTGGAAATGTGGGTCCATAACTAAGTCTGACCCCAGCCTGACTCAAGTTCCAAAGAAATTCCAGCTGTTTGGCAGGCTCAGGGTGCAGCAGTGTCAGCATGAACTATCCGTTGATATTAGAATGAAATGAAATGCTATGTCAGGAGACCCAGGAGGACTTCACTGCTGAGACAGAGGCATAAAAAATCTAGAGTGTAGTTTGCGAAAATATATGTAAGTCAATATCCTTCTGGGAAAGCATCTTGTGGACAGATGAAGCCAAGATAAAGCTTTAGGGTTAAGTATATAATTCCACTGTTTACTGAAAAGGGAATGAGGCCTACAAAGAAAAAAACACAGTACCTAAATTCAAATATGGTGGATCTGAAGTTTCCGGTGATATGGTGGAGCTTGAAAGATGTTTTTGAGTTGTTTTGCTGCTTCTAGGCCATGCGTACCTTGAATGTGTGCAAGGCATCATTAAATCTTAAGCTTACCAAATGATTTTGGGTCACAATTTAGTGCACAATGTCAGAAAGCTGGTTTTGCATTCTACTAGAGATGGGCGAGTCCGAAAAGACTCGGAATCGCAAGACCCCAACGAGTCCGAGTCAAGGACTCGGGACTCGTTGCGAGTCCAGCGAGTCCAATGTTAATGAATAGGGACCCGAGTAATAGCGAATAATGACATTTACAACTCGCTGATGTGTCTCTGAAAGTGTGCGAGTCCAAACTCGCTGGTTTTTCTCTTATTTTGAGGCTTGTAGCCGATGATGCGAGGGAAGGGATTCTCCAGCACACACTATGGTTTAAGGAAACAGGAAGCGAGTCGCGCTGACAGGCGCACACACAGAGCGATCCATTCATCAGTGCAATCATGGCAGCAGGACGTGGCATGGTGAACACGCTGCGTCTTATCGCACTTGTGGAGGCTCGTCCATTTCTATGGCTCCCTACAGATCCTGAGTATGGGGATACGACCCTTATTAATACAGCCTGGAGAGAGATCGCCCAAGAGATGTTCCCTGCGTTCCATCGGAGTGACCATGAGGAACAGAGCAATCTAAGTAAGTTAAATGAGTTCACACGTTATATATTGCATTTACTGTATATATACTCGTGTATAAGCCGACCCGTGTATAAGCCGACCCCCCTATTTTTGCCCCGAAAAACTATGAAAACATATTCACCGCCATCCTGGTATACAGCGGCTATCACTGTAGACAGCCCCCCAGCAGAGTATACACCTCCCCCTGCAGAGTATACAGGCCCCCAGCTGGGTATACATGCCCCCATATTGTCGTATACAGGCAGGGGCGGACTGGCCCAGGTGCCACGGGTCATGCGGCTGCAGGAGCATGAATAATCCGCATGTCCCTGAAGCAGCAGGCGGAAACGGAAGCTCCTGGCCGCGCGATGACGTCATCAGCACGCGGCTGCGTCCGGGAGTGAGCGTCTGTGAGTGGCGTGCGGCTGCGACTGTTAGCGAGCGGCTGTGAGGAGCGCGAGGCTGCGGCTGGGAGCGAGCCATAGGATAATGCGGGAGCTGCGGTGACTGTGAGGCGGCCGCCAGTCATCACCCCCCCCCACCCCCCGTCCTCACCTGTGTCGGGCCAGTGAGGGAGGGTTGCGACCCAAACTGTAGGGTGCCAGTCAGTCCCTGTATACAGGGCCCTCAGTGTGTGTACAGGCCCCCCCAGCAGTGGGTATACAGGGCCCCCAGCAGTGGGTAGACAGTGGCACAGTGGGTTTACAGGGCCCCCAGCAGTGGGAATACAGGGCCCCCATAGCAGGGTATACAGGACCCTGAATGTGTTATCATGCTCCACCGCATAGTTGCCTATATTTGGATGGGGTCACAACAGTACAATGAGTTTAATGTCTTATCCTCCTGGCTCTTTCGGCCAAGGGGTTGGGTGTATATAAATACCACTAATGACCAGAGTCTGGTGCCCGCACTATTACATTCTCTATGCGTTGACATGTGTCCTGCCTCATTTGTGATTGTGGCCACGTGAGCTCAATGTCCGTAATGCTGTTGATGATGTTCCACACTGTTGTGTCACTGTGCCTTGTATACACATTACACACACAAAATGAATAAAATGTTATTGTTGATTTGTACACATACTTTTGTTTTTTCAAATATTACACATCTCTAAAGCCGGTTTCAAATCATTTCACAGTTGACCATCTTAAAAAACGGTGGAGGAGCTGCCGGGACCAGCATAAGAAGCAGTACCGGCAGTACTCAGAGAGAGAACCGGGAGCCGCTCCATTGCTCAACCACTACCACTTTTATGACCGGCTGTCCTTCCTTCACCCGGTGGCCGCTATGCCAAGGTATGTATCTGCAGCACTGTTGTGTACATTTAGTATTATTTATAAATATATACATTAGTTTCCATTTTGGCTCTGTGGGTAGCAGAGTATACAGGCGGGTCTGAGGTAGCAGAGTATACAGGCGGGTCTGTGGGTAGCAGAGTATACAGGCGGGTCTGAGGTAGCAGAGTATAAAGACGGCTCTGTGGGTAGCAGAGTATACAGGCGGGTCTGTGGGTAGCAGAGTATACAGGCGGGTCTGTGGGTAGCAGAGTATACAGGCGGGTCTGTGGGTAGCAGAGTATACAGGCGGGTCTGTGGGTAGCAGAGTATACAGGCGGGTCTGTGGGTAGCAGAGTATACAGGCGGGTCTGTGGGTAGCAGAGTATACAGGCGGGTCTGTGGGTAGCAGAGTATACAGGCGGGTCTGAGGTAGCAGAGTATAAAGACGGCTCTGTGGGTAGCAGAGTATACAGGCGGGTCTGTGGGTAGCAGAGTATAAAGACGGCTCTGTGGGTAGCAGAGTATACAGGCGGGTCTGTGGGTAGCAGAGTATACAGGCGGGTCTGTGGGTAGCAGAGTATACAGGCGGCTCTGTGGGTAGCAGAGTATACAGGCGGGTCTGAGGTAGCAGAGTATAAAGACGGCTCTGTGGGTAGCAGAGTATACAGGCGGCTCTGTGGGTAGCAGAGTATACAGGCGGGTCTGAGGTAGCAGAGTATACAGGCGGCTCTGTGGGTAGCAGAGTATACAGGCGGGTCTGAGGTAGCAGAGTATAAAGACGGCTCTGTGAGTAGCAGAGTATACACGTGGCTCTGTGGGTAGCAGAGTATACAGGCGGGTCTGAGGTAGCAGAGTATACAGGCGGCTCTGTGGGTAGCAGAGTATACAGGCGGGTCTGTGGGTAGCAGAGTATACAGGCGGGTCTGTGGGTAGCAGAGTATACAGGCGGGTCTGTGGGTAGCAGAGTATAACAGGCGGGTCTGTGGGTAGCAGAGTATACAGGCGGGTCTGTGGGTAGCAGAGTATACAGGCGGGTCTGAGGTAGCAGAGTATACAGGCGGCTCTGTGGGTAGCAGAGTATACAGGCGGGTCTGAGGTAGCAGAGTATAAAGACGGCTCTGTGGGTAGCAGAGTATACAGGCGGCTCTGTGGGTAGCAGAGTATACAGGCGGGTCTGAGGTAGCAGAGTATACAGGCGGCTCTGTGGGTAGCAGAGTATACAGGCGGGTCTGAGGTAGCAGAGTATAAAGACGGCTCTGTGAGTAGCAGAGTATACACGTGGCTCTGTGGGTAGCAGAGTATACAGGCGGGTCTGAGGTAGCAGAGTATACAGGCGGCTCTGTGGGTAGCAGAGTATACAGGCGGGTCTGTGGGTAGCAGAGTATACAGGCGGGTCTGTGGGTAGCAGAGTATACAGGCGGGTCTGTGGGTAGCAGAGTATACAGGCGGGTCTGAGGTAGCAGAGTATACAGGCGGGTCTGTGGGTAGCAGAGTATACAGGTGGGTCTGTGGGTAGCAGAGTATACAGGCGGGTCTGTGGGTAGCAGAGTATACAGGCGGGTCTGTGGGTAGCAGAGTATACAGGCGGCTCAGTGGGTAGCAGAGTATATAGGTGATGAGAATAGGGTTAATAGATGGTGCTACAGTGTTGGGGCGTGCTAGAGGGAGCAGAGATCCGATTACTGCCATCATTTCTGACCTTATTAAAGATAGCGGCCGCAGCTAAATGACATCATGGCAAAGGTAAACATGGGGTGTGGTTAGCTGCAGGAGGTTAGTGAGAGGTGTGGGTTGTTTGGCAGAGGGCGTGGTGTGGGCGTGGTGAGCGCGGCTCCAGCGTCAGATACGCTGCGAGCGCGGAACCGCGGCACATCTCCAGGAGCAGAGGACGTGTCCGGTACGTCCGTAGCCCCCGGCCTCCCCGTTGTCCGCACACACAGCCCCGCTGTGACCTCTGCAGTGTCACAGGCCCCGGCGGGCGTCTGTCATCTCCTCCTGACACTGACCTCCTCCTGATTTGATTGTCTGTGTTGTCCCCCCCCGCTGTCAGCATCAGTGATCTGCTAAGACCTGTGGGTGCACAGACGGGGGAAGTACAAATGCCAGCATGCCGGGGCGGATTGGGCGCTGTGAGGGGCGCAGGTCTTGCTGTGAGCGGAGGGCGCGAGGCCGCTAGAGAAAACGCTATAGCGGCTGTGTGAGTTAAGCGTCTGCGGCTCGCGAAGGCGCATACGCGTCTCCGCTCGCAGTGACGCTAAGGAGTTTGGGATTAGGCTACAGTGCCGGAATTTCAAACTCCCGATTATATAAATAGATTATATATATATATATATTGTATACCTTTCAACCCCTTCCCTGCTTTATATAGATGATATAAGCTAAAAGTTTTGTGAATTAAGTATGTCAAGTAAAAAGTGAAGTCAGGGGGACTTTTTTTTTTTCATGTGAACCATTGGTGTTATTGATCGTCTAGATTAGATGGGATGGGGGGGGGGTGGGTGTTAATCAGGGGTTGAAAAATTATGTATTAGTATGGAATTAGCAAAGAAAGTCACGTATTCCTTTATGTTATGTACAGTTGGTTATTCTTTCATAATAATAACAAATATCTGATTAATAATACACAGATACACAGAGTCTAAAAAGCGTGCAACTTAATGTTTGACCTATGTTTTTGTTTCCAAATGCAATGCATTCACCAAATTTTTTTTTACTTTACCCACAGAGAAGCTTACTACAGAGGGCGGCGTGCTGTGAACCCTCCACCGCCAAACAGAAGGCGGGGTGGAGAACACCCACCACCACCACCACGGCCGGCGCCACCACCACCGCCGCCGCCACCAGCACCACCAACACCACCACCACCGCCGCCACCAGCACCAGCACCACCACCACCGCCGCCACCAGCAGCAGCAACACCACCACCGCCGCCACCAGCACCAGCACCACCACCACCGCCGCCACCAGCAGCAGCAACACCACACCACCGCCGCCACCCAGAACCAAACCCACCACCACCGCCGCCACCAGCACCAACACCACCACCGCCGCCACCAGCACCAACCCCAGCTTTGGGGCATGTCCGGCCGCAAGAGGAGGAACCTGGATGCCCACCTCACACCAGCCATGGTCTGATCCCGGGGTCACCTAATAGACGGCGTGCACAAAGTAATGCTGACTTTGCCCACAGTCTGATACCATTCCTGGATGAAATTCCATTTCACAGGCTACTGCGGGCAAGGTCAGCATTACAGATTGTGCTTGACGCCAGTCGCCCACCAAACCACCCAGGTGAGGTTTTCAATTTTTTGGAGGGGTGGCAACTCAGACACTACAACCTACAAGACAGGCCCACACCCCGGGACAGCCATGTGCCACCACAGAGGCCTGTACCTACCTTTCCACAATGGCCACCTAACAGGGACCTACCATTTTTCCCCACACCGGCCCAGAGGATCCACCCTCAAGGGTTGCCGGAGGCCATTCATGGGGCCCTTGACCTCTTGCAGGACCAGGGTGATGGTGTCACTTTACTGGCAAGGCCGGAGGATGCGGCAACCTACCAGCAGCTGTAGACCCCTTTTTTTTTTTTTTTTTATTTTGTGTTCATGTGCATTGCACAATTTCATTGTTATTATTTCTTATATTTTCCTGTTTACAAAGTTGTACCAAAAAAAAAAAAAAAAAAAAAAAAAAATTCTGACATTTTTACCATTATGGCGGAATAATACCCAGTTTACAAAAACTGCTTTGTGTCTGTCTTTTTTCAGGGAAAGGATGTGTAGGTTGTTTTGTGGGTGGGCTTAAAGTCATCATCATTATAATTATTATTTATTTATATAGCACCGATAGGTTCCATGGCGCTTTACATGAGGATAAGGTACACAAGGAGAAGTACAATAAACATAGACAATAAGGTCATAGAGGTACAACAGGAGAGGACCCTGTACGCGTGGGCTCACATTCAACGAGGGGTGGGTGGGGATACAATAGGGTGGGGAAGGTGTCGGTCGTGGGGCGTGTAGCGGGGTGTCATGGCAGGTTGTAGGCCTGTCGGAAGAGGTGAGTCTTTAGGTGTTTCTTGAAGGTTCCCAGGGTAGGCGAGTGAGTGATGAGGTGGGGCAGCGAGTTACAGAGCATGGTTGATGCCCGGGAGAAATCCTGTATGCGGTTGTGGGAAGAGGAGATGAGGGGGGAGTGTCGGAGAAGTTCTTTGGATGAACGCAGGTAGCGTGAGGGATGGTATCGGGAGATCATGTCGGAGATGTATGGTGGGGATAGGTTGTGTAAGGCTTTGAATGTCATGATCAGTGTTTTAAAGTGAGCTCTCTGTGGGGCGGGGACCCAGTGAAGGGCTTGGCAGTGGGTGTAGACAGGTGAGTAGCGTGAGGACAGATGGATTAGTCGGGCAGCAGAGTTTAGTATACATTGGAGAGGTGCAAGAGAGTTGGCAGGGAGGCCTGTGCGAAGGAGGTTCCAGTAGTCAAGGCGTGAGATGATGAGGGCATTAATGAGTGTTTTAGCTGTGTCAGGGTTGAGTAACGAGCAAATTCTTGAAATATTTTTGAGTTGGAGTGACAGGGACTTGGTTAGGAACTAGAGGTGGGGCTTGAAGGAGAGGGATGAGTCAAGGATTACCCCGAGACATTTGGCGTGGAGGACAGGGGAGAGAGAGCATCATTAGCAAGTACTTTACGGACCGCATGGAGCATGAAGTCACCTTGGTTACTAAGTGTAAAATCATGACTCCACAGACAAATGTTGCTGACAAATAAACAGTGCCTGTGTTTGGGGGTTACTTAATGCCTCGCTATGGCAACAAGACTAGGAACACACATGTGAGAGGCTGGGACATCTACCTGCTACACATCGCGTCTACGCGTTTTCTACAGAGCGTACAGTGGGACCTTTCTCCAGGCTCCAGCATAGGCTTGTTGCCTAAAAAAATTAGCTGAAGGGGCTTCATATACATTTTTTTCAGAAAGCAGGGTGCTTGGCCCATACAATAGAATTGCTTGTACTAGGAGCATAGTACATGCAATGCCCACGATGGAGGCATAGGCTTGGTGCCTGGAAAAATTAGCCCAAGGGGCTGTTTTGCATTTTTAGTGTAAATGCAGGCCTAAGGGCCATGATAAGCCTCTTAGGCTGGGTGTTTCCAAAAATTAGCCCAAGGGGCTGTTTTGCATTTTGGGTATAAATGCAGGCCTAATGGCCATGTTCAGCTTGTTAGGCTGGGTGTTTCCAAAAATTAGCCCAAGGGGCTGTTTGGCATTTTTAGTGTAAATGCAGGCCTAAGGGCCATGATAAGCCTCTTAGGCTGGGTGTTTCCAAAAATTAGCCCAAGGGGCTGTTTGGCATTTTGGGTATAAATGCAGGCCTAAGGGCCATGTTCAGCTTGTTAGGCTGGGTGTTTCCAAAAATTAGCCCAAGGGGCTGTTTGGCATTTTGGGTATAAATGCAGGCCTAAGGGCCATGTTCAGCTTGTTAGGCTGGGTGTTTCAAAAAATTAGCCCAAGGGGCTGTTTGGCATTTTTAGTGTAAATGCAGGCCTAAGGGCCATGATCAGCTTGTTAGGCTGGGTGTTTCAAAAAATTAGCCCAAGGGGCTGTTTGGCATTTTTAGTGTAAATGCAGGCCTAAGGGCCATGCTCAGCTTGTTAGGCTGGGTGTTTCAAAAAATTAGCCCAAGGGGCTGTTTGGCATTTTTAGTGTAAATGCAGGCCTAAGGGCCATGATAAGCCTCTTAGGCTGGGTGTTTCCAAAAATTAGCCCAAGGGGCTGTTTTGCATTTTGGGTATAAATGCAGGCCTAATGGCCATGTTCAGCTTGTTAGGCTGGGTGTTTCCAAAAATTAGCCCAAGGGGCTGTTTGGCATTTTTAGTGTAAATGCAGGCCTAAGGGCCATGATAAGCCTCTTAGGCTGGGTGTTTCCAAAAATTAGCCCAAGGGGCTGTTTGGCATTTTGGGTATAAATGCAGGCCTAAGGGCCATGTTCAGCTTGTTAGGCTGGGTGTTTCCAAAAATTAGCCCAAGGGGCTGTTTGGCATTTTGGGTATAAATGCAGGCCTAAGGGCCATGTTCAGCTTGTTAGGCTGGGTGTTTCAAAAAATTAGCCCAAGGGGCTGTTTGGCATTTTTAGTGTAAATGCAGGCCTAAGGGCCATGATCAGCTTGTTAGGCTGGGTGTTTCCAAAAATTAGCCCAAGGGGCTGTTTGGCATTTTTAGTGTAAATGCAGGCCTAAGGGCCATGATCAGCTTGTTAGGCTGGTGTTTCAAAAAATTAGCCCAAGGGGCTGTTTGGCATTTTTAGTGTAAATGCAGGCCTAAGGGCCATGATAAGCCTCTTAGGCTGGGTGTTTCCAAAAATTAGCCCAAGGGGCTGTTTTGCATTTTGGGTATAAATGCAGGCCTAATGGCCATGTTCAGCTTGTTAGGCTGGGTGTTTCCAAAAATTAGCCCAAGGGGCTGTTTGGCATTTTTAGTGTAAATGCAGGCCTAAGGGCCATGATAAGCCTCTTAGGCTGGGTGTTTCCAAAAATTAGCCCAAGGGGCTGTTTGGCATTTTGGGTATAAATGCAGGCCTAAGGGCCATGTTCAGCTTGTTAGGCTGGGTGTTTCCAAAAATTAGCCCAAGGGGCTGTTTGGCATTTTGGGTATAAATGCAGGCCTAAGGGCCATGTTCAGCTTGTTAGGCTGGGTGTTTCAAAAAATTAGCCCAAGGGGCTGTTTGGCATTTTTAGTGTAAATGCAGGCCTAAGGGCCATGATCAGCTTGTTAGGCTGGGTGTTTCCAAAAATTAGCCCAAGGGGCTGTTTGGCATTTTTAGTGTAAATGCAGGCCTAAGGGCCATGATCAGCTTGTTAGGCTGGGTGTTTCAAAAAATTAGCCCAAGGGGCTGTTTGGCATTTTTAGTGTAAATGCAGGCCTAAGGGCCATGATCAGCTTGTTAGGCTGGGTGTTTCCAAAAATTAGCCCAAGGGGCTGTTAAATGTTTGCTAACAGAAAATAAAGGTTGATTCCTTGTGAAAAGGTGTTGTGATGGTTAATGAAACCGAAGTTAAGGTGTAGTGTTGGTTTAAGATGAAGCAGCCTCATTACCAGGTTGCAGGAACATGGTTACGCAAATCGTTACTGGTCTTGGACATACTGCTTGTACCAAAAAGACACAATATAATACAATGATTAATTATATCATATTGATGTTGAACGTGGCACTTCAGCTCTGAGTACTGTCGTCTTCAGGGCTCAAGAAGTCTTGTGAAATCCAGTTCCTATTAAACTTAATTAGAGTAAGCCTGTCTGCATTCTCTGGAGTAAGACGTGTCCTGGTATCAGTTATGATACCCCCAGCGGCACTGAAAACCCGCTCTGATGTCACACTAGCTGCAGGGCATGCCAGCACCTCCAAGGCATACAACGAGAGCTCGGTCCAAGTGTGGAGCTTGGAGACCCAGTAATTAAACGGGACTGCGGCATCAGTCAGGAAGCAGGTACTGTCACTTAAGTATTCTTGTACCATGTTGGTAAGTTTCTGTCTCCGAGAGATGGTTACTGGAGCAACATGGCGCTGCAGGTTCGATGGCTTATTGAACATAGCCCACTTTGCGGACATCTTTCCAGCATCTCTTCTGGACAGCGTGGATGATTGTGCCCCGACCAAAGGCTGCTGTTGCACAGAGTTGCTAACTATGGGCAGAGTGTTGTCTGACGGTGATATTCGAAGCATATTTTCCACAAGAACACTCTTGAAATAGTCAATTGTCAAGCCACGTGGTGACTGAAACAGCAGCGAGGTGAATTTATCTTTATAACGTGGGTCCAGAAAGGTGGCCAACCAGTAGAGGTCGTTGTGCAATATGTTAATCACTCGTGGGTCTTCTAGCAGACAAGTCAACATGAAGTCAGCCATGTGTCCTAAGCTGCATAGAGTCATGTCTTCAGTGTCCTCAGAACGATGTTCAATACCCATTGTATCCGCAAAGTCTGTCTCCGCCTCCTCCTCTCCAGGCCACCCATGGTGGACAGACACAAAGCTGGGGTTCTGAGTACCATCTGGGTTGACATCGGCACCAACAAAAAATGAATCCTCTTCATCGTCTTGCTCCTGTTCCTCCTCAGGAGCCATTGTTGCCTGGTCATACTGGCTTTGCTGGCTAGGTACTGCGCTGTTTAAATCTGGCTCCATAGCCATCTGCTGGGCTCTCAATGCTTCATTTTTCTGATTAATGAGGGACTCTTTCAGCAGACACAGCATGGGTATAGTGACACTGATGATGGACTGATCACCGCTCACCAGTTTTGTGCAGTAGTCAAAATTATCAAGAACCTCAGATGTGTCAGCGATCCACACCCACTCCATTGTACTAATATGTCGTGGCTGACTGCCGGTCTGACGGGCATGTTGCAACTGATACTCGGATATTGCCCTCTGCTGCTCATTGATCCTCGATAACATATGGAATGTAGAGTTCCATCGTGTCGGCATGTCACAAATGAGTCTGTGGTTGGGCAAATTCAATTGCTTTTGAAGCAATGAAAGTTTTCCAACCGCTGTTGACGAATGACGAAAATGTGCACAAACTCGACGCACCTTCTCCAGTAGGTCACATAGCTCTGGGTATGTACGCAGGAATTTCTGCACTACCAGATTCAGCACGTGAGCCATGCAAGGCACGTGCACAAGGTTTCCGAGCTTTAGTGCAGCCACTAGGTTACGACCATTGTCGCTCACCACGAGACCGGTCTGGAGTTGGAGTGGGGATAGCCACTCATCTGTCTGTTCCTTCAGACCTTTCAACAGCTCTACTGCAGTGTGCGGTGTGTGACCTAAACAGATCAGCTTCAGCAGAGCCTGTTGGCGTCTTGCTGAAGCACTGCAGCAAACCTCCCAACTTGGCCGTGATGTTGAGGGCAATTGAGGATTGGTCGAGGAAGCGGAAGATGGGGTAGTGGACATATAGGATGATGCAGAGACCCTGAATGAGGTTGTGCCAGCTATCCGTGGCGTGGGTAGGATGTTTGATGTAACACTAACATCGTTTGGCACACTCTCCACAACGTTGATCCAATGCGCGGTGAGCGAGATGTACCGGCCCTGTCCTGAACTGCTTGTCCACGTGTCCGTAGTAAGGTGTACTTTCCCGGTTACAGCGTTGGTGAGGGCACGCTTGAGGTTGTTAATGACATGCTCATGTAATGCGGGGACGGCACAACGTGAAAAGTAGTGGCGGCTTGGAACCGAGTAGCGTGGTACTGCCACAGCCAAAAGCTCACGGAAAGAGTCTGTACCCACAAGCCTAAACGGCAACATCTCGACTGCTAACAACTTAGCTATCTGGGCATTTATTTTTTTGGCTAATGGGTGGGAAGAGTGGTATTTCTGCTTCCTTTCGTACAGCTGTGTCACTGATAACTGTAACGATGTTGCTGACCGAGAACTGTCTGCACTCGTGTTCAGTCTCTCTGCAACCGCTGCTTGTGATGAGTACATATGAGCTGGACCAGCTTCAGCAACACTTGATTGTGACGGACGTATCTGAGTTACCGTCGCAGTCTTTGGGTCAGATGACACTGTTGTGGAAGGCTGCACTTTTGACCACTGAATAGGGTGCTGACCAGCCATGTGCTTCCGCATACTGCTGGTGCTCTGGTTTCCTTTCCCGTGGCCTCTGCTGAGCCTTGCATGGCAGATGGTACAGATGACCACATTTTCTTGAGAAGGCCCATCTTTAAAAAATTTCCACACAGTGGCTGACCGACCTCTAGGCTTGACTGTACTCCCTGAGGGATTACTGAGGCCCACATTTGAGACATTTTGTCCAACAGTTGACAAATTTTGAGCCACAGTGGACACATTTTGGGCAACAGTGGTGACTCTTTGAGTTCTGGTGGGAGGAGTCGGCCTTGCTGCCTTTGTTGGTGGGACATACACACTTTCTTCCTCCGTGCTGCTCTGCTGGCTCTGCATCGCAACATTCCACGTGGGATCAGTTGTCTCATCATCAACCCCTTCCTCTTCTAAATCTTCCCGATAACAAGATAGATTTTGCTCCCCAGATGACAAGTGTGTCACTGTCTCATCATCATCATCCTCCAACTCCTGAGACGGTCTAAGACTTTGCTGAAAGACACGTTCATGTGGCCGGGGTGTCTCTAAAACTTGTCCATGAATGGACAATTCTTCATCAAGTATCTCATCTACTACGGAGTCTGGCAAACCGGATTCATGTAAAGGATTATATGTACCAAATAAGTCATCTGAGTGACCCATGTCTGTGTCAACATTTTCATGGGGCTGCTGTTGGTCTGAGGAACTGTGAAGAGGTTGTGGATTAGATGACCCAGCATGGTATGTACCAACAGTAGATACAGTGCTCAAGGAACCTTGAGTGCTGCAAGAACCTGTTGTTGAGGTCTTGTCTGCCAGCCAAGACGTTAGATGCTGTTCGTCTTCCGGCCTCAATACTCGTTTACTTTCCTGACGGGGAAAGTTAGACAGGAGGAACGATCGATCAATCCTCGTCTGTCTGCCCGAACTGGTGGATAGTTGGCCACGACTACCAATGCCTGTACCTCGTCCCTGTCCCTTAGCAAGACTTTTTTTGGGATTTGGTTTTTTGTGTGACATTTTGTAATTTCTGGTGGCTTTCTGGGGGCTTGTAAAACAAGTAGCAGGTACTATTTCGTGAAAGGTACACACTAGAGGCTAAGATATTTTTAGAGAGATGGAAGGTACCGTGCGAGCTGCAGGCAGGACACCGTACAGCTACGCACTGGCACAGGAAAAAATTGTTTAGTACGCAGAACCAGGCACACTTAGGCTGCGGTGCTGGCTGCGTGCAAGTTTACAAGTACCGTGCGAGCTGCAGGCAGGACACCGTACAGCTACGCACTGGCACAGGAAAAAATTGTTTAGTACGCACAACCAGGCACACTTAGGCTGCGGTGCTGGCTGCGTGCAAGTTTACAAGTACCGTGCGAGCTGCAGGCAGGACACCGTACAGCTACGCACTGGCACAGGAAAAAATTGTTTAGTACGCACAACCAGGCACACTTAGGCTGCGGTGCTGGCTGCGTGCAAGTTTACAAGTACCGTGCGAGCTGCAGGCAGGACACCGTACAGCTACGCACTGGCACAGGAAAAAATTGTTTAGTACGCAGAACCAGGCACACTTAGGCTGCGGTGCTGGCTGCGTGCAAGTTTACAAGTACCGTGCGAGCTGCAGGCAGGACACCGTACAGCTACGCACTGGCACAGGAAAAAATTGTTTAGTACGCAGAACCAGGCACACTTAGGCTGCGGTGCTGGCTGCGTGCAAGTTTACAAGTACCGTGCGAGCTGCAGGCAGGACACCGTACAGCTACGCACTGGCACAGGAAAAAATTGTTTAGTACGCAGAACCAGGCACACTTAGGCTGCGGTGCTGGCTGCGTGCAAGTTTACAAGTACCGTGCGAGCTGCAGGCAGGACACCGTACAGCTACGCACTGGCACAGGAAAAAATTGTTTAGTACGCAGAACCAGGCACACTTAGGCTGCGGTGCTGGCTGCGTGCAAGTTTACAAGTACCGTGCGAGCTGCAGGCAGGACACCGTACAGCTACGCACTGGCACAGGAAAAAATTGTTTAGTACGCAGAACCAGGCACACTTAGGCTGCGGTGCTGGCTGCGTGCAAGTTTACAAGTACCGTGCGAGCTGCAGGCAGGACACCGTACAGCTACGCACTGGCACAGGAAAAAATTGTTTAGTACGCAGAACCAAGCACACTTAGGCTGCGGTGCTGGCTGCGTGCAAGTTTACAAGTACCGTGCGAGCTGCAGGCAGGACACCGTACAGCTACGCACTGGCACAGGAAAAAATTGTTTAGTACGCACAACCAGGCACACTTAGGCTGCGGTGCTGGCTGCGTGCAAGTTTACAAGTACCTTGCGAGCTGCAGGCAGGACACCGTACAGCTACGCACTGGCACAGGAAAAAATTGTTTAGTACGCACAACCAGGCACACTTAGGCTGCGGTGCTGGCTGCGTGCAAGTTTACAAGTACCGTGCGAGCTGCAGGCAGGACACCGTACAGCTACGCACTGGCACAGGAAAAAATTGTTTAGTACGCACAACCAGGCACACTTAGGCTGCGGTGCTGGCTGCGTGCAAGTTTACAAGTACCGTGCGAGCTGCAGGCAGGACACCGTACAGCTACGCACTGGCACAGGAAAAAATTGTTTAGTACGCAGAACCAGGCACACTTAGGCTGCGGTGCTGGCTGCGTGCAAGTTTACAAGTACCGTGCGAGCTGCAGGCAGGACACCGTACAGCTACGCACTGGCACAGGAAAAAATTGTTTAGTACGCACAACCAGGCACACTTAGGCTGCGGTGCTGGCTGCGTGCAAGTTTACAAGTACCGTGCGAGCTGCAGGCAGGACACCGTACAGCTACGCACTGGCACAGGAAAAAATTGTTTAGTACGCAGAACCAGGCACACTTAGGCTGCGGTGCTGGCTGCGTGCAAGTTTACAAGTACCGTGCGAGCTGCAGGCAGGACACCGTACAGCTACGCACTGGCACAGGAAAAAATTGTTTAGTACGCACAACTAGGCACACTTAGGCTGCGGTGCTGGCTGCGTGCAAGTTTACAAGTACCGTGCGAGCTGCAGGCAGGACACCGTACAGCTACGCACTGGCACAGGAAAAAATTGTTTAGTACGCACAACCAGGCACACTTAGGCTGCGGTGCTGGCTGCGTGCAAGTTTACAAGTACCGTGCGAGCTGCAGGCAGGACACCGTACAGCTACGCACTGGCACAGGAAAAAATTGTTTAGTACGCAGAACCAGGCACACTTAGGCTGCGGTGCTGGCTGCGTGCAAGTTTACAAGTACCGTGCGAGCTGCAGGCAGGACACCGTACAGCTACGCACTGGCACAGGAAAAAATTGTTTAGTACGCAGAACCAGGCACACTTAGGCTGCGGTGCTGGCTGCGTGCAAGTTTACAAGTACCGTGCGAGCTGCAGGCAGGACACCGTACAGCTACGCACTGGCACAGGAAAAAATTGTTTAGTACGCACAACCAGGCACACTTAGGCTGCGGTGCTGGCTGCGTGCAAGTTTACAAGTACCGTGCGAGCTGCAGGCAGGACACCGTACAGCTACGCACTGGCACAGGAAAAAATTGTTTAGTACGCAGAACCAGGCACACTTAGGCTGCGGTGCTGGCTGCGTGCAAGTTTACAAGTACCGTGCGAGCTGCAGGCAGGACACCGTACAGCTACGCACTGGCACAGGAAAAAATTGTTTAGTACGCAGAACCAGGCACACTTAGGCTGCGGTGCTGGCTGCGTGCAAGTTTACAAGTACCGTGCGAGCTGCAGGCAGGACACCGTACAGCTACGCACTGGCACAGGAAAAAATTGTTTAGTACGCAGAACCAGGCACACTTAGGCTGCGGTGCTGGCTGCGTGCAAGTTTACAAGTACCGTGCGAGCTGCAGGCAGGACACCGTACAGCTACGCACTGGCACAGGAAAAAATTGTTTAGTACGCAGAACCAGGCACACTTAGGCTGCGGTGCTGGCTGCGTGCAAGTTTACAAGTACCGTGCGAGCTGCAGGCAGGACACCGTACAGCTACGCACTGGCACAGGAAAAAATTGTTTAGTACGCAGAACCAGGCACACTTAGGCTGCGGTGCTGGCTGCGTGCAATTTACAAGTACCGTGCGAGCTGCAGGCAGGACACCGTACAGCTACGCACTGGCACAGGAAAAAATTGTTTAGTACGCAGAACCAGGCACACTTAGGCTGCGGTGCTGGCTGCGTGCAAGTTTACAAGTACCGTGCGAGCTGCAGGCAGGACACCGTACAGCTACGCACTGGCACAGGAAAAAATTGTTTAGTACGCAGAACCAGGCACACTTAGGCTGCGGTGCTGGCTGCGTGCAAGTTTACAAGTACCGTGCGAGCTGCAGGCAGGACACCGTACAGCTACGCACTGGCACAGGAAAAAATTGTTTAGTACGCAGAACCAGGCACACTTAGGCTGCGGTGCTGGCTGCGTGCAAGTTTACAAGTACCGTGCGAGCTGCAGGCAGGACACCGTACAGCTACGCACTGGCACAGGAAAAAATTGTTTAGTACGCAGAACCAGGCACACTTAGGCTGCGGTGCTGGCTGCGTGCAAGTTTACAAGTACCGTGCGAGCTGCAGGCAGGACACCGTACAGCAACGCACTGGCACAGGAAATTTTTTGTGGAAAAATGGCACCAAAATTATTTGGTAGACTAGTGCCAAAAATAAGAAAAAGCTTAGGATTACAGCTCTGCGGAAAGCTGGGTGAACTAAGCTCTGAGGATGGTGCTGGATTCACTGTAAGGCTGCTCCTATCTCCCTTCCTTACAGTCCTGTACAGCAATCCTCCGTCCTGGTAGTTCTGAAAAGAACTTTTGGGTTATGTGTGAGGAATCTTGACTCCTACACTGCGTCCTGTTAGTTCTGAAAAGAACTTTTGGGTTATATGTGACTCCTACACTGCCTAACTGTCCCTAGATCTGCTCCAAGTCTCCCTGCACTAGGTCAGCTCTTCTCAGCAATGTGCCCAAAATGGCGGGGCAAGCCTTATATACTGCCTTGCCTGTCATAGATGACATAGGCATCACGATGGACAGCAGCCAATCATAGTCCTGACACAACCAAAGCTGCTATGCCATTACTGACTATGATTGGCTATCTTCACAAGTTTTCTGACCTAACACGCAATGCTGACTAGTAACATAAAAGATTCTGGATTCGCGAGTCCCGAATAGAGAATACAGGACTCGGAATCGCAGACTCGCTAGGATTCGGACTCGTAGACTCGCTCAGACTCGCTGCTGTTTGGGGAGATTCAAGCTATATAGCGATGTGATAGAGCGAGTCTAGCGAGTCTAGCGAGTGAGAGAAAGTAAACTATGACAAAACTAAGATTGCCATTCACTTGCATTGGACTCGTTACTGAGCGAGTATTCGCTAAAAGACTCGCCGATTCCCGAGTCCAGCGAGTCCCTTAAGAATCGCCGAGTAACGAGTCCTAGCGAGTAGACTCGCTCATCCCTACATTCTACATTATGTATCTTTCCATAGAACAATGACTCTAAATACTTCAAGATGCACCCAAAAATAGATGGAAACAACCTGCTTAATAGTTCCAAATTGGCCAGCAATAGGTTCATGTCTAAAGCCCATTGAACACCTTTGGAGAGATCTTAAAATTGTTGTTGGTAGAAGGCATCCTTCAAATATGAGAGACTTGAAGAAGTTTTCAATAGAAGAGAGATCCAGAATTCCAGCTCAGAGATATAAGAAGCTTGTTGATGATTATAGGAAGCGACTGATTGCAGTTATTTATTCTAAAGGGTGTGCAAGCAAATATTAAGTTGAGGGTGCCAACTATTTTGCATGTCCCATTTTTGAAGTTTTATATAAGGGCAAGGGGAACACACAATAGAGCAATAAATGTGGATACCAGGGGTTAATATCGCAGTAATCCACTCACCTAATCAGGTTGTGAAGGGTTCACAACCAACCTTGTAAACGTAAAGGGTCGCTGCAGATCCCGTCCAGGATAAGAAAGCAAGATTTTTGTATTACCGGGAATCTTCTTTTTTATGCAATGTAAATGTTTACATTTTTGATTATACATTCTTATGAGTGATTTTAGCTGTTTGTAACACAAAGGGAGCTTTTCCACAGGAAATGAGGTCATGATGCAGTTTTCTTTGGATGATATGTTTGTGTATATAAAGTCCCTTCTATGTAACTCTGCAATTAATGCCCTGATGAAGTGGCCATATGGTTACGAAACGCGTCGGCTTCTTTCTGTTTGGTGTGTGGTGAATAAAGAATAAAATCAAAATTGTCTCCTGAGGTCAGCGCGGAGGATTCCCGATAATACAAAAACCTTAATTTTTGAGGTTTTGTGTGAAATTTTGTCCAATTTGCCTTTTTTTTCCTTTCCTTTTTGTTTTTTAAAACACACAAAGAAAATGAACCTGTGTATAACAAAACTTATGTTTGCAAAAATGTTCTGGGAGAAATACTTCATTTTCTGGATCAACTTCAAAGGTGCCCACGCTTTTGGTCATGACTGTACACCAAGCTAAATAAGGTCTTGAAGTGTCATTTACTTTCTCTACATTCTCACAAGTCTAATCTGTGTTTTGTTCCATTCTGTAGTAATGTATCTAAATCCGACACAGACCTAATACATACTTTAAATTAATAGCTATCAAATGCTTTATACATGTACAATAGCTCCATTTTTTGGACTTTCCACTACATAATATAATTTTATGATGCACACAACTGTGACTTTACAGAATATGTTATCTACATCTACTCCAATATTTTATAGCAAATTAAATAGGAAAAGTTAGTAATTCTGGAAGCTACTGTGTAATTCTGTTTCCATAGCAGCTTTCTGAAAGTAAGTTATCTCTCGTCGATTAAAAGCCGCCCAGCTGTATAATACCATATAACATGGGAAGCCGAGAAGCATGTAATGTCACAAGCCTCAAGGGAGGCCATTTTATGCATGTCTTTTCTGCACACTTTTCTCACTTATTCTCCCGTCTCATCCTCGGCTTTAGTTGAGGGTGCCAACAATTTTGACCGGTCCAGATTTAGAGTTTTCTGTGAAATTATACCAAATTTGCCTTTTTTTGTGTTGTTCCACGACACAAAAAGGAAAAAACATGTGTGTAACAAAATGTGTATTTGCAATCATTTTCATACAGAAATGCTTCATATTTTGGAACAATTTCTAGGATGTCAACACTTTCGGCCATGACTGTATAATGCTCTTTTAAAATGTTCCTTTAATAATATAAGACAAGATAAAACAGTTCATGCCTTGGAACCCCTTATCTCTGAGGCACAGTGGAGAACGTCTGACATACAGTTTTTACCTGGTGGTCACTTCTAGTTATGAATTAGGTGGTTGGCCAATTGTTTTTACATCTAACGTGTAATACTCAATTACCCCAGGGTGGCTGGCAGAAACTGGAGATACCTGACCATGTGCAACTTCCCAAACAATCACAGGCAAAAGGGAATCTGTCAGCAGGTTGTTGCTACCTCATCTGACTGCAAAATAATGTAGGTAAAGATACCCTTAATCCAATGATGTATCACATACAGGTGCATCTCAATGAATTAGAATATCATCAAAAAGTAAATTTATTTCAGTAATTCGATACATAAAGTGAAACTCATCTTATATATAAAACCCGAAGGCCACTTCCGGTCTATCCGCTCAACTTCCGTGACGGCCTCCCTCCTGTGACAAAGACCGGAATTGGAAGTAGCAGACCCACGAGCGGTGAGCGCGTAGCGCTCACCGCGAGCCGCTGTCAAAATGGCACAGCGCCTCGCAGTGGGCGCTAAAGCGCCACCACTCGCCGTTATCCCGTCACCGGCCCTGCACACAGCCCCCGCTGCCCCATCACCCCCTGCCTGTCACCATAGCCATCCTCCACTGCCTTCCCCCCGCTGCCCCATCAGCCCCCTGCCTGTCACCATAGCCGCCCTCCACTGTCCGGTCACCCCCAGCCTATCACCACTGCCCCTCCGCTCCCCGATCGCCCCCCTCCACTCTCCGGTCACCCCCCGCCTCTCAGCACAGACCCCCTCCACTGTCCGGTCACCCCCCCCCCCCTTACCACAGCTCCCTAACCACACGCGATCTCTCTTCATCCTGCTTGAGGACCTTTGATGACGTCACGATGATGGGTGGAGTCACAGATCACATGACCGTGACGTCATCAAAGGTCCTGTCCCTATCTAACTTCCTCTGCCTATTCATCCCCCTGCGCTCCACACTGACCCACGATCTGCTCCCTCACCCCCCGCTCTGCCCACTCACCCCCACTCTGACCCTGCTCTGCCCACCCACCCCCACTCTGACCACTGACCCACACTCTGACCCTGCCCACTCACCCCCACTCTGACCACTGACCCCCACTCTGACCCTGCTCTGCCCACCCACCCCCACTCTGACCACTGACCCACACTCTGCCCCTGACCCTGCCCACTCACCCCCACTCTGACCACTGACCCACACTCTGACCCTGCCCACTCACCCCCACTCTGACCACTGACCCCCACTCTGCCCACTCACCCCCCAACTCTGCCCACTCACCCCCACTCTGACCACTGACCCTCACTCTGCCCACTCACCCCCCAACTCTGCCCACTCACCCCCACTCTGACCACTGACCCTCACTCTGCCCACTCACCCCCCAACTCTGCCCACTCACCCCCCAACTCTGCCCCCCTCACCCCCTCTCCTGCCCCCCTCACCCCCACTCTGACCACTGACCCACACTCTGACCCTGCCCACTCACCCCCACTCTGACCACTGACCCCCACTCTGCCCACTCACCCCCCAACTCTGCCCACTCACCCCCACTCTGACCACTGACCCTCACTCTGCCCACTCACCCCCCCAACTCTGCCCACTCACCCCCCAACTCTGCCCACTCACCCCCCTCTCTGCCCCCCTCACCCCCACTCTGCACACTGACCCCCACTCTGTCCCTGCTCTGCCCACTGACCCCCACTCTGACCACTGACCCCCACTCTGACCACTCACCCCCAAACTCTGCCCACTCACCCCCCTACTCTTCCCCCTGAACCCCTCTCTGCCCCCTCACCCCCACTCTGCACACTGACCCTCTCTCTGACCCTGCTCTGCCCACTCACCCCCACTCTGACCACTGACCCCCACTCTGCCCACTCACCCCCAAACTCTGCCCACTCACCCCCTCTCTGCCCCCTCACCCACTCTGCCCACTCACCCTGCTCTGCCCACTCACCCCCCTCTCTGCCCACTCACCCCCACTATGCCCACTGACCATGCTCTGCCCACTCACCCTGCTCGGCCCATTGACCCCTCACACTGGCCACTCACCCTCACTGCCCACTGACCCCTCACACTGACCCTGCTCTGCCCACTGACCATCCTCTCCCCACTGACCCCTCACTGACCCTGCTCTGCCCACTCGCCCTGCTCAGCCCACTGACCCCTCACACTGCCCACTGACCCTCCTCTGCACACTGAACATGCTCTGCCCACTGACCCCTCAATGCCCACTCACCCTGCTCTGCCCACTGACCCTGCTCTGCTCACTGACCACTCACACTGCCCACTCACCCTGCTCTGCCCACTGACCCCTCACACGCCCCACTGACCCTGCTCTGCTCACTGACCACTCACACTGCCCACTCACCCTGCTCTGCCCACTGACCCCTCACATGCCCCACTGACCCTGCTCTGCCCTCTCACCCCTCACACTGACCCTGCTCTGCCCACTGACCCCTCACACTGCCCACTCACGCCTCACACTGCCCACTGAACATGCTATGCCCACTTACCCCTCACACTGCCCACTGACCATGCTTTGCCCACTGACCCCTCACACTGCCTACTGACCCTGCTCTGCTCATTTACTCCCGCTCTGCCCACTCACCCCCGCTCTGCCCACTCGCCCCTGCTTTTACCACTCACCCTGCCCACTGACCACCCTCTGTTCACTCACCTCCCGCTCTGCCCTTTCACCATGCCCACTGACCCCTGCTCTGCCAACTGACCGTGCCCACTCACCCATGCTCTACCCACTGACCCTTCTCTGCCCACTCACTCTGCCCACTGACCCCTGCTCTGCCCACTGACTGTGCCCAATAACCCTTGCTATGCCCACTAAACCCTGCTCTGCCCACTCACCCCCGCTCTGCCCGCTGACCCCTGCTCTGCTCACTGACTGTGCCCACTCACCCCTGCTCTGCCCACTGATTTTTCCCACTAACCCCTGCTGTGCCTACTGACTGTGCCCACTGACCCCTGCTCTGCCCAATCACTCTGCCCACTAACCCCTGCTCTGACCACTGACCCCCGCTATTACCCTGCTCTGACCACTGACGCCCCAATCCTGCTCACTGACCCTGCTCTGCCCATTCACCCACCACTCTGCCCACTCACCCCCGCTCTGCCCACTGACCCTGCTCTGCCTACTTACCCCCCCCCCCCTCTGGCTACTGACCATGCCCACTGACCCCAGCTCTGCCCACAGACCCCAGCTCTGACTATTGACCCTGCTCTGACTACTGATTATGCCCACTCACCCCTGCTCTGCCCAATGACTCTGCCCACTAACCCCTGCTCTTCCCACTCATCCCCCACTCTGCCCACTGACCCCGCTTTGCCCACTCACCCCCAGCAGATCGGTTTCCCAGCCAACGACAGGTCCTGTCCTGCCACCTACAAGACGGGTGGAGCGAGCCGCCGCAGGGTAAGTATCCTCACTGAGGTTTTTTTTATCTTTATTATCACCATGAAGGAGCGGGGCGGGGGGTGTGCAGCCCCAGAGGGAGGGGAGGGGAGGGGGGCCCCCCCCCCCCCCCAGAGACTGGAGGCCCAGAGGGACGGGTGCCACGCGGAGCGGAGGGGGTCAGGAGGAGCGCCTCCATCCTGCCCCCCCTATCCATCCTGCCCCCCCTATCCATCCTGCCCCCCCTATCCATCCTGCCACCCCCTATCCATCCTGCCACCCCCTATCCATCCTGCCACCCCCAACACCATCCTGACACCCCCAACACCATCCTGACACCCCCAACACCATCCTGCCCCCCCGACTCCATCCCGCACCCCCATCACCATTCTCACCCCCCGCCAACATCCTGCCCCGCCGCCTACATTCTACCCCTCCCCCACCACCATCCTGCCCTGCCGTCTCCATCCTGCCCTGCCGTCTCCATCCTGTCCCCCCTTCCCGCTACATCCTGACCCGCTCGCTCCATCCTGCCCCACTCGCTCCATTCTGCCCCCCCAACACAATCCTGCCCCCCCTCCCCTCCTTAGCTGATCGCTTGCCCAGGCAACTACAGGTCCTAAAGGCCTGTAGGACCTACAAGGCGGAGGTGGAGCGAGCCGCCGGACAGGTGAGTATCCTCACTGAGGATTTTTTTATTTTTACTGTGGACGACCGGGGGCCAGGAGGAGTAAGGGACCGCGGTCACCGCAGTATTGCCATATACCATAGTGCTGCTATACATGTGCTATAATGTACAGCCATATACCATAGTGCTGCTATACATGTACTGTAATGTACCGCCATATACTATAGTGCTGCTATACATTTACTATAATCTACCGCCATATACTATAGTGCTGCTATACATGTGCTCTCATTACCACCATATACCATCATACTGCTATATATATATCTTATATATAAAACCCGAAGGCCACTTCCCGCCAATCCGCTCAACTTCCGTGATGGCTTGCCCCCTGTGTCAAAGACCGGAATCGGGAGTACCAGACTCACGAGCGGTGAGCGCATAGCGCTCACCGTGAGCCGCTGTCAAAATGCCACAGCGCCTCGCGGTGGGCGCTAAAGCGCCACCACTCCCCCTTATCCCGCCACAGTCCCTGCACAGAGCCCCGTCTGCGCCCACCCACATCCGGCCCACAGCCCTGCAGCTCACCGCCCACTCTCCATCAGGGACCGCCATCCCGCCACTGGCTCCGCACACAGCCTGGTGTGCGCCCACCAACATGCGGGAACCGGCCCGGACCGGCCCACACTCCGGTGTGCGGCCTCCGCCGCCACCGCTCCCAGTCCTGCCGCTCTCTCCACACACCCGGTGACTCTCCTCCATCACGGAGCTAGCCCCGCCCGCACTCCGGGGCCGGCCTCCGGAACCACCGACAGCCCAGTGAGTGTTCAGCCCTCCAGCCTCCGTTTCTCCTCTGCCCCCCCAGCCTCCGCTCTCCTCTGCCCCCCCAGCCTCCGCTCTCCTCTGCCCCCCCAGCCTCCGCTCTCCTCTGCCCCCCCAGCCTCCGCTCTCCTCTGCCCCCCAGCCTCCGCTCTCCTCTGCCCCCCAGCCTCCGCTCTCCTCTGCCCCCCAGCCTCCGCTCTCCTCTGCCCCCAAGCCTCCGCCCCCTCCCTCCTCTGACCCCTCCCTCCTCTGACCCCTCCCTCCTCTGACCCCTCCCTCCTCTGACCCCTCCCTCCTCTAACCCCTCCAGTTTCTGCCTCCTCCGTCCTCTGCCTCTTCCCTCCTCTGCCCCCTCCAGCCTCTGCCCCCTCCAGCCTGTGCTGCACTCACTGCTGACCACTGAGCCAACGCACTCTCTGCTGACCACTCAGCCACCGTACTCTCTGCTGACCACTGAGCCACCGCACTCACTGCTGACCACTGAGCCACCGCACTCACTGCTGACCACTGAGCCACCCCACTCACTGCTGACCACTGAGCCACCCCACTCACTGCTGACCACTGAGCCACCCCACTCACTGCTGACCACTGAGCCACCCCACTCACTGCTGACCACTGAGCCAGCCCACTCACTGCTGACCACTGAGCCAGCCCACTCACTGCTGACCACTGAGCCAGCCCACTCACTGCTGACCACTGAGCCACCGCACTCACTGCTGACCACTGAGCCACCGCACTCACTGCTGACCACTGAGCCACCGCACTCACTGCTAACCACTGAGCCACCGCACTCACTGCTGACCACTGAGCCGCCGTATACTCTGCTAACCACTGAGCCGCCATATACAGTGCTAACCACTGAGCCGCCATATACAGTGCTAACCACTGAGCCACCATATACAGTGCTAACCACTGAGCCACCATATACAGTGCTAACCACTGAGCCGCCATATACACTGCTAACCACTGAGCCACCATATACAGTGCTAACCACTGAGCCACCATATACAGTGATACCACTGAGCCACCGTATACAGTGCCAACCACTGAGCCACCATATACAGTGCTAACCACTGAGCCACCGTATACAGTGCTAACCACTGAGCCACCATATACAGTGCTAACCACTGAGCCACCGTACAGTGCTAACCACTGAGCCACCATATACAGTGCTAACCCCTGAGCCACCATATACAGTGCTAACCACTGAGCCACCATATACAGTGCTAACCACTGAGCCACCATATACAGTGCTAACCACTGAGCCACCATATACAGTGCTAACCACTGAGCCACCATATACAGTGCTAACTACTGAGCCACCATATACAGTGCTAACCACTGAGCCACCATATACAGTGCTAACCACTGAGCCACCATATACAGTGCTAACCACTGAGCCACCGTATACAGTGCTAACCACTGAGCCACCATATACAGTGCTAACCACTGAGCCACCATATACAGTGCTAACCACTGAGCCACCATATACAGTGATACCACTGAGCCACCGTATACAGTGCCAACCACTGAGCCGCCTGTATACACACAATTAATTTCACAGCACTCCCCTATTACTAAATAAACTCTATATAGATTCTAGACTACCCGATTCTTTAGAATCGGGCCACCATCTAGTATATTATATTTATGGAGTCCATGGAGCCTCGATTAAGAGTCTCAAACACAGGACTAGCCAGAAAATCCCTCCAGGGAAGGACCTAGCCCTGGGGTGGACTCCTTGCGGAAACCACCATAGCCACCATATTAAGTGGCCCTTTCAGTCACTATCCCGCTCATTTACAAGCTTAAGGATATGACAAGGGAATTACCAAAGCCAGGTATCCATCCACAGACAGCTGTTTCAGGGTATTGCCCCTCATCAGTGTGGTGTAGGATTTTGGCTAGGTGGGAGCAATGCCTGGTAGACCAACATCACAAAGCATTCACTGATCTCAGGGAGAGCAGACGAGGAAAACACTGGCTAAAGCGCTGAAACACAATAAAATCCATGACGCATTGCCCCCTGGGAATTTGAATATGCATATGGAGTCTGTGGAGCCTCGTTTAAGAGTCTGAAACACAGGACTTGCCAGATATCCCTTCAGGGAAGGACCTAGCCCTGGGTGGACTCCTTGCGGAGACCACCATAACCACCATATTAAGTGGCCCTTTCAGTCACTTTCCCGCTCAGTTACAAAGCTTAAGGATATGACAATATCCTTATATATATTATATAGACTCATTACAAACAGAGTGATCTATTTCAAGTGTTTATTTCTGTTAATGTTGATGATTATGGCTTACAGCCAATGAAAACCCAAAAGTCATTATCTCAAAAAATTAAAGTATGGAGGATGAAGGGTCTGAGAGATAATATTACCTAAATAGGTATCAGAGGCTTCACCTTGTGTGGTTGTGAGAGCGACAACCACTATAAAACCATATTACGACTGCTGAAGTCTCTAGAATGGTACATATAGGGTAGGGAGGATGAAGGGTTATATTCATCAAATGATGAATATAAGATTCATCCGTGGCTGCGTGGCCCCTTCCTCAGGAAAAATCAATATTATATTGCCATGTTTCAGAGCATTTCAGGGAGGCCTGAAACATGTTGACTACTAAATCAATATTATATTCACCCTTTGATGTCTTATGGAAAACAGCAGTGTGGTTTTTAACCCTTCATCCTCCCTACTTTAATTTTCTGAAATAATGACCTTTGGGTTCTCATTGGCTGTAAGCCATAATCATCATCATTAACAGAAATAAACACTTGAAATAGATCACTCTGTTTGTAATGACTCTATATAATATATGTGTTTCACTTTATGTATTGAATTACTGAAAAAAATTAACTTTTTGATGATTTCCTAATTTACTGAGATGCACCTGTAGATTACTGGCTTTAGCCATTCCTACACACGCAAATAATTTAGTTTCAGGAACACAGCAGAGCTGAGATAGCTGCCCCTGTCATCACCAGGCTCTCAGTAGAGAGTGTGCATTGAGAGTGAGGTGTTCATCACAGCAGAGTTCGTAGGACTGCCACGCACATGACAAACTAGTCCTGCAATGTTAATTACAGGGTAATAAAGTCATTAGTTTATGTAAACAATTGCACAGAGTCTGAAAAGTGAAGCATAGTTGCTTTTTGCTTTTTAACCCTTGCAGCATTGGCTTACATAGCTAAAATCTGCTGACAGATTCCCTTTAATGTAGAGGTTTGAAAAACCATACAGACTTCTATTTACAGGGTTTTTTTTGGGTGATGACGCCTTAGGTTCTTCAGAATAATATTTTTATAGATGTCGTAAAAGGTTGAGCAATTAATGGTAAAGGATGGAGATATGCCCGTCATCTGGCCGTTGCTATGAATGAATTGGTCTGTTTTTTCCAGAATGATGCATTATGAAAACTGTGTGTACCTTGTTTTTGCAAATGGTTCAGAACAGATATGATCATAGACACCTACACAAGAACATTTATTTGCATTATCAGATAATACATGGGCTTTGTTATACAGATGTAATTGGTTTACAAGTATAAAAAGCAAGAAAAAGACGAACAAAAAACATCTTGTCTTGAATATAAAGTCTTGTATTACAAAGTATCCATTACAATATAATGATTTAATGAGATTTCCTTGTAGATCTATGTTTTATCTTGCATACTGAAAAGAAGAAAAAAAAGATAACAATACCAACATATGGTAATTGGTCTCTGGCCTACTTTGTACTGTTGGCAGAGTTGCCGACTTGACTTTTTACTTTTTCCTGGACATTTTATCAAAAACATTACATATAGACAATATTTTTATGGGCACATTGGAATACCATAATATATCAATAATATTTTCAGTGATGTATATCTACAACCCACAATTCTGATATGAAGACATCTGCCGCATTCTCTGTATACTGTAAAGTATTGATAGTTATAGTCCTAATTTTCTGTATAAATTTCTTCATCTTCAACAAATCATGGATGCATTACTTTTTTTCCAGAGAGAACAAAATAGGTGTGTTATCTAGATATTTAGCATTAATGCTTGATCACTTCTACACACCATTACTGTACACTTATTTAAAAAAAGCATATATAAAAACTAACATACCATGGCTAAAAATGTATATCTTTATTATAATACTTTATAAAATACATAATATGCATAAAATAGTTAATAAAATAAAACTAGGGCCAAGGACACAGATGACAGATAAGGTGGGTAGTCCTGGAAGATGGCAAAAAGGCAAGACCAGGGTGAATATTAATAATAAACCATACTGTATGATATACAATAAATATGCCATATTTCTTGGATTATAAGATGCACTTTTTCTCTCAAAATTGGAGGGAAAATTAAGGTGATTACTTGGGGGACGCAGTGGTGGTGGAGCGGGGTCACAGGAGGCAGGGTTGCGGTGAAGAGGTCAACAGTGGTGGTATGGTGGGGCAAAGCTTCAGGGGTCATAGACTGGGAGGAGTGGGTGTCCCAACAGGTCATCACTGAGCACCATTAATCTCCCCACTGTTGACATGATGGCCGAGAGGAAAGTGGCTGCGGAGGCCACTCAGACAGTCAAGACATTCATCTGCGCGCATGCTACTTTCAACGTAATGGGTAAAAGTAAAGTGTCCATGGAGGCAGCACAGGCACAGATGAAGAGCTTGGCTGTCCAAGGTCTTCATCTGTGCCTGCGTTGCCTTCGCAGCCATTTTCTTTGACCCATCGCATCAACTGTGGGGAGAGTAATGGCACTTATCAAGTTGTCCCAGCAGCCATTTTCTTTTCACCCATAGCATCAACTGTGAATAGATTAATGGCACTCAGTGATAAATTGCCAAGATCCCCCTTCCTCCTAGCCTTAAACCCCCACGCCGCCGACCCCTACCACCACACCCTTGCCTACTGTGACCCGGCTTCCCCCCACCGCACCCTCCACCCGGGTAAGCCACACTGTTTATAAGACAAACGTAATTGTAGGATGTACCCCCTTTATGTATATTACTTCTTTTGCCTTATTTCTTCCTCTACATTTGAAGTGCGTGCTACAATCTGGTGTATTTTAGAACTGCAAAATATGGTAAATATATATGTAAATAAATGTGATTAAATATATATATATAGCAAGTGATAAAAGTATAAATACATACAAAGTTCAATATATTAAGATGATGAGAGTCAAAACTAAGAAAGAGTGCAAAATTGTTAGCAAGATAGCGAAATGAGAAAACAAATATGCTATCACTGGGACATAATAAAAACGGTTTCTTCCCAGGGTAGCTGAGTTCCAGGAGGCCAGCAAAATGCTGTGTCGGCCATTGTTGCTGTGGTTCTATGCCTATGGGTTGGTGTGACCTGGAGTCATGAGAACTTAGTCTTACAGCATGGGTGCTGTGGACCAAGAGGTGGCCCACCCTGCTTGTGCACTGTCGATGTCTGGATGATTGGCACGTCGCCACACCATTAAAGCCATTTAAAGTTAAAGAACCACTTTTGATTTGTCGTGATGTGGCAGTGGGCTTCATACAGTCTGATCAGAATGATAAACTAAGAATCCCATATTCAGTTTTATATATTTTTACCTAGCAGCAGTAGATTAACTTATGATTTTTGGATGTACAGTTTTAATTATTTTTTAGCATGTATATACAATAATTACACAGTTTAAAAGATAGTTTTCCTTTTTTGTATTTTTTTTACTTCATATAAATGTAATAAATATTGTAAATATTTTATTGTATTTGTTAATATAATTCCAGTGATTTCCATCTGACATATTTTTTTCATCCCACAATCTTTGCACAAGGAAGTTCCCTTTTAATGAAGGTATTTTATTTCTTATATGTATCAAGTTTAGAAAGCCATAACTTTTTATTTTTACATTTACAGAGCTGTACAAGGGCTTGCTCTTTGTGTAACAAGCTCTAGTATTTACTTGTAATATTTGTAATAAATAAAACCTTTTGATCACTTTTTATTTAATTATGTTTTTAAGATGGGATGAATTAAAATAGACGTGGTTGTTTTTTCATCTTTTTTTTCCAGCATTCATGGTGTGGGATATGTGGCACCCCATGGGTTAATGTGCCACAATAACATCACATGGGTTCTCTCCCCCACTACACACTGACAAACACTAGCACCTCTGGGCCAAGAGGGGGAGCACAACCTGCTTCCTTATATACTCTTGCCCATGAGGAAGGAGCGCAGAACAGCTCAGGAGACCGTGCAGCACGGTGTAGTGCTGTGAAGAGGACAGAGAGCAGAGTTAGCTCAGTGCAGACCTAGCAAGGGTCAGAGGAACAGGAGAACTACAGACAGAGAAACACGTCTGGGAGATGGAGTGATACCTTCACTTGCCCCAGAAGAACGCACAGAACGGACACCGGATCCGGTACTGTGTCTGGCACCCACAGCACAGTGAATCCAGGAACAGTGGGATCTCTAGATGCCCCTAGTACCAGAGCAAAGCAACACGGAGGAGTCAGCACAGCACAGAGGACTCAAGTTGCCTAGCCAAGTGGTACCAGCAGAATACAGAGAGAGAGACGTGAGGAATCCCAGCAGCTCAGCTAATAGCAGCAGCCAGGACACACACACAGTGCAGCATAAGGACGCTGACGACCCCGGACAGGGTGGGAAGAGAGCTCAGCCCCATTACAAACTCCGTGGACTATAATCTGCAGTAAAATCAGTAGTAAAGCTTTGGAAAACAGCAAAACTGTGAGTCTGTGTATTGATTGCGACCTTTGCTCCAGATTCAGCACAGAGAGCTTCCCCTGCTACAAGCCTGTCAACTCTGCAGCCTCAGGAGAGGAGGAGAAGTGCACCAGTGTCTACCAAACGTGAGTGTGTGTCCTTTAACCCCGTCTCCACCATCTATAACCCCAATAGACTTTAACCCTTACTGCCCCGGGGGATACAGTTCTTCCCACTGGAACTACACCATCTCCGCTGCCATCACATCACCCCCGGAGGTTCAGCGGCGGCGGCGGCCCCCATCACTGGCCGCAACAAGTGGGTGGCGTCACCCGTGACAAATCCCCTTGTAAATATTCCCCATCTTATTGTGCGGGCCCAGGGACACGGTCCGGACCAAGCCACCCGTGACTTCCCCGGCACCGACCGGTCCGGTACCGAGTACCCCCGTCCCGTGGGGGCTCCACAGATACATATTGATATATTATTATGGTACTTGTCATTGTGTTTGCTGTGATACCAAATATGTGAATTTTTTTTTAGCTATTTTTAGTTTTTCTAGATTAAAACCTTTTTTTGGGGATAGGATTTTTGGAAAGGTGTTTTACTTATGCCTTATCACATTAGTAATTATTACCACTGTTGTGTACTACATTACACTGTCAGTACGTGACTGATATATAGTTAATCAGGCCTCACTTCAGAGGGATCTGATTGGCTTTAGTGTATGGCAGACCCAGAGGCCTTTGTCAGGCCTTTCACTATCATAGCAACCCATCGTCAGCGGAGATCGCATGTAGGAGTGCCAGTGGTCTAACAGAGGGATTGCCTCTATCTAACTCCTCATGTTCTGTGTCAAAGAGGGTTTAAACCTCTAGGATCGACAAGAGTACCAACTCTAGAGGACTTACAGAACTTGCCTGTGTTACCGACTCCCACATCTGTCTATAGGGACAGATTTTAATTTAACCCAGGGCTACATTTTGTCTAAAACCATTGCTGCTCATAATCTTTCTACAAGCAAGGCTTCACGTAGTAATTCAATGCAACTACTGTAAAGCAGCACAGATATTTCTTTTTTATGTGTCATCTAAACTTCAGCTATCCTGAGGTACAAGGTCACCATTAACTCCATTTACAGTAACATCCAAAATGTTCATCTAATATGATTTACAATACTCTGTGGAAATGACACACAACAATATCTCACCAGAATGCTTTTGTGCTGACTGAACTGTTAAACATTGCACATAATGTGTATTTTGTATTTCGAAGTTGGTATGAATAGATATTTATGGGCTTCATCTGTAGCTGTATCTGCTACAAGTTACATAAGAAAGCACAAAGAGCATTCTATTGAATTCGGTAATAAAGGCGTGACTAATTATTTTATGCTTTATAATTAAAGGAGTTGTCGACTACTAACACAACCCCTTCTCAATCACTATGTTTGCCATGTTTGTTTAAAAAAATGCTTATAGTCACCTCTGGTGCCAGCGCCATTCCATAGGTATCGACACTTGCTCTCCCGGGGTTCACGTGATGTTGTTGATCATGTGAGCCCTCTTCCCAATGTACTGCCTTCACTCTCCCCACATTCGAATGAATTGAACATCAAGATTACGTCAGAGTAGCGGCTTGCTGCTAACCTCCTATTGATGTCCAAATGTCTGATGGTGAGACAATGAAGCCAATGCTGATTGGGTGCAGAGTAGTGATGAGCAAACATGCTCGACACTACTCATTACTCGTCCGAGCATATCAATACTCGGGATGCTCGGCGAGCACCGAGTACCGCCGAGATGCTCGGATTCGTCACTAATAAATATCGATCTGACAAAAATACACAGCTCCCTTCAGTGCACACCATGAACTGGCACCTCACAGAGAGCAGATTGAATGTTAAGGTCTCTCTGGGGGGCACAGCAAGGTGTTATATGCTGCTACAATTTGAAAAAGCCCACCCTCCTGCCCTTTCCCAGAAGCACTCGTTTTATAGCTGGATGTCTGTGGGTGGAGCCTATCACTCATTGACTTACATTAGGCTCGGTGCTCGACCCGAGCATCAAACACCCAAGCATTTTACTGCTCGCTCATCACTAGTGCAGAGCTTACGTGATGTAACAATGCGAGTTTAGTGAGAGCAAGTACTGACACTTCTAGATTAGTGCTTTCCTCAGAGGACAGTATAAGTGTTTTTATTTCAATGAGGACAAATATGGTAATTGAGAGAGGTTTTCCAAGTAGTGGATAACTCCTTCAAGGTATTTTTCATTATTCGTAAAACTCTGAGGGCACAGACTGTTGGCCATAAAACTCACATACTAAGATTCCATCACAAGGTTTGGATTGATCAGTGGCACTCCTGACCAGAGCATGACAGCATGTATTTTCCATGCATTTGTCATGCTCGGGTCTGGAGAACTACCAGCTAATCTGACTATTGCGATGTGATAGATGAACGAGTTAAATGGTCATCTGACTACACTCTACATGTAAATACAGTGTCTCTGAAAGGCACCAGAGTGTGGAGCACACAGTGCCTAAATGTTAGTGTAATTTATGCCCTGTAATGTGAGCCTGTGCGCACAAACGAAGGCTAAGGTCACACTTGGGGGGCCATTTTTGAGAAACCTGCGTTAATGCTAGGCATTTTTTTCTGTTGCCATTTTGAGGCAAAATTAACACTAGCGTTAACGCATGGTACATATATGTACCATTTGTTAACGCATGCGTTTCCCATAGGAGACCATGTTAAAAAAACACATGTATTTTTGCAAAAGCCACAAAAAACTCTGCTAGCATTTTTTTTGTGGCTGTTGCAAAAATGCATGGCATTAAACACATTGCACTTTTGCAATGCTTTTTTAACATGGGAGCCTATGGAGGCGTAAAAGGTAGTGTTTTCACAATTTGCACTTGTGAAAAATGTTAGGTTTTAGCACTAATGAGACCCTAGCCTAAAGTCATTTTAAGAACTGACAATTTTCAATAAAATTATTATCAAACATCTCTATTTTTAAATGTCACTAAAAGATGTTATAAATGTAAATGTACCTTACTTGTGAGTATGGACCCGTAAAGGGGGACAAAGTGATATAAACACCAATAATTTGTAGAAAAACTTTTACAATCCTTATTAATATTTCATATAATCCAATAAAAATACTTTGAAAGCAGTATATCCTCCTAATATATGACACTAGGACAAAAAAATTATCAAGATATCATTATCCAGGTTTCTCTATGTTCAAACACCTAAAAACCCACCTTGTCAAAATGATATTATCATTCAATATCTTTACCTGAACAACCTAACCTACGGTATATATAGTTATATAAGTACAGTGATCTGATATTTAGTATTCAAATAAG
>JARQOC010000006.1:155190234-155211770 GCA_033576535.1 Allobates femoralis
TGTGACTCTTTGTGGTGTGTGTGTGTTTGTTCGGGTGCGTGGTGAGTATCCAATGTTGGGGCTGCACCTTAGCGACTATACACTTGCTGTTACTCTTTGTGTGCGTGTGGTGTGTATACATGTCCCCGTGGATATCTCATGTTGGGGCCCCACCTTAGTGACTATATGCTGGTATATGCTGTTAGTCTTTGGCGCTATCATTAAGCCCCTCTCATTCACAACTGTCAACTGGTAACTGTCACTTTTTCCCCATTATGTAGATAGGGGCAAAATTGTTTGGTGAATTGGAATGCGCGGGGTTAAAATTTCGCCTCACAACATAGCCTATGACGCTCTCGGGGTCCAGATGTGTGACTGTGCAAAATATTGTGGCTGTAGTTGCGACGGTGTAGATGCCAATCCCGGATATACACACACACATACATACACACACACACACACCCACACATTCAGCTTTATATCTATTATATAATCACAAATGGGTTTTTTGCCCCTTTTGAGTCCGCTAACGCTGCGAGTCAGTGTCGTCATGTGGATACGCCCGAAGCATTGGCCGCGCAGCGGCCATTGCAAGCAGTTCTAAGGCGACTCGTTATGCCCGCGCAGCGGGCATGGCGAGTCGCCTTAGCAGCGCGAAGCATTGGCCGCGAAGCGGCCATTGCGAGTCAGAGACTCGCTCTGCTAGAATCCCGATGCATGTGCATCAGGCACCCAGCTAGTATTAGATAATCTGGCCCCAATTTGGTGATCAGTGGGACTTGAATGAGGACTATCTACCAGGACAGGGGACATAAAAAGGGTCTGGAATGAATAAACAGCATTTAAATGAATTTTAATGGGGGAATTTAACTTGGCATAAGAGCAAATTGAGTTAACAACTCGGTCACAGAATGAATTAAACGCATAAATCAAAGTATAACTGTATGTGAATTAATTTTGATTCATTTAACTAATTTTTTTTATACACAAACATAATGGTTCATTTTACAAATTTAAACATTAGATTTTATTAAATCCTAAACGCCTGATATTTGTGACATTAGCAAATGGATTAAACATCTCATGCCAGGTTTGTATGGCAATTATTATACGGTACATTTAAAAGAAGATTGCATTAGGTTTTGTCTACAGCTCAGTTCCGTGACGTCTACAATACTTTGTATCATGTACACACAGGAAAGAAGGAAATAAATTATATCCATTGCACTGCCAGTTTCTCTTCACACCTCTTCATCCTTTCTTAAAGAGCGGATTAAATATAAATACTTAAGGAGAGAAAGTCCACACTTACAAAAGCTTCCCCTAGCCAATGGATACTTCAGAAATAAAGAACTCAAAACTGTGCATAGTAGTTAATCCAGACGCAGAGTACATAATCTCACTTGGCCTAGATGAAACGATGCTGCGGTTTAATAAAAAATAACACATGAATAAGCCTTCTCTGTTGCAGGTTTGTGTATGGACGGCTGCCAAGATCATAGCATGAGTTAAGTGACCACTAGTGTGTTGGCATAGTCCTGGGGCATTTATTCTAGTATGAGTCAGATGTCTGCACCAAATCTCCATCTCTCGCTGCACCTGTATAAAAAACGAAATGAAGCAAAAATGATAGAAAAAGCCACTTCAAATTCATATAGCTAAAGTATCAGCCAGGTTTGGAATACCCATTGGGCATTTGCAATCTAATTTGCTAAAGTAATAAACGTTCCCTTCTTGACATCGCTTGGCAAGATCAAAGATTTTTTTCTCACTTGTTTAAAAAAAAATGAGTTTTGCAATTTACAGAAAGATCAATGGGATTATTCTAGACTCATACTTTGTGTTCTTTCTGGAAAGTCACATTTAGATTAGCAGGAATAACTGCTTACATCCTATCTTTTGTACTATTGTATTGACCCATGCATTGAGCATGTACGAAGCTCATTTCCAAGGTAGGGAAACAGGCTCAGCTTTGACATCATCGGTTGTGATAGTGGATCCTGTTTTGTTGCATTTAAATAAAGCCACTTCATATCATTTTAATCCTGCCTATGATGATAATGAGGCTGATGGAAAGTCTTTGTGAAAGAAAGTGGTGAGTGTTAAAGGGGTATTCCTATCTCCAAGATCCTATCCCAATAAGAAGTAGGTGTAATTATAATAATATTAACAAATACCTCTAATTATAAATATAGTGTAATTCCCCTGATTAGCTATGTCACATACCCCATTTATAGGGCATTACAGCTTAGGTATTCGTGGTTACGACCACAAGCAACTAACTGTCACTATATGAGTGGTCGTATCCATAGATACCTAAGCTACTGCAATGCTTGCATATGAGGTAAGTGGCATGGCTAATCATGATACCTAGACTATATTTACAATTGGAGGAATTTGTTGTTATTATTATTATTATTTTTATATATTGTTTATGATCTATAAGATCTACATATATAAAGATAAGGGATTATTTAGATGGGAATGCCCCTTTAAATCCGAAAGATTTCTATTCGTTTACTTAATGAAATATGCATTGTGATTAGGGATGAGCGAGAATACTCGTAACTATTCGGTACTCGTAGAATAGTACGGTATTCGGGCTACTCGCTACTCCACAAGTTTCCTTGTGATTACTCATTAGGAGTAGCAAATAATACATTCACTTTTGCAGTGTATCTATATACACTGCGAAAGGGAAATAAAAGTTAAAAAGTGTTAAAAATAAAAAAATAACCTACTCACCTATCTGACAGCTGTCAAGAGACCCGAAAATATCTCATCCGATGGGCTGCCAGGACCTTAAGTCTGATGGCCAATCAGATGGCTGGTAGTGATCAGGTAGTGTGTGACATCACACACCACCTGATCGCTACCGGCCATCTGATTGGCTGTGTTGAGCCACCACCCTAGTGTTCTAATTCAATTCGATTCGTCAAATGGGAGGTGTGTTCGTCGAATGTTCGTCGAACACCCTCGAACACACTATAACACTAGTGTGGTGGTCAATTTCAGTTCCACAATATATATACAAACATTGCGGAACGGAAATGAAGTAAAATCAAGGGTTAAAAGTAAAAAGGGTTAAAAATAAAAAAGTAGTGAGGACCTGCGGTCACATGATAAGTTATCGTGATAACTCGTCATGTGACTGGAAACCGCTGCCGGGATTATGACGTCACAGCAGGTCCTACAGATCCTCACTTCTATTCACTACTAGTGAGGGCCTGTAGGACCTGCGGTGACGTCATAATCTCGGCAGCGGTTTCCGGTCACATGACGAGTTATTGCGAGAACTCGTCATTTCACCGGGAAACGCTGCCGGGATCACATCTCCGACAGGAAGACAGTGCTGGAAGCGTCGCTGGATGGATTAAAGAGGCGAGTATTTTTTTTATTTTTAACCCTTGATTTGACTTCATTTCAGTTCCGCAATGTATGTGCATACATTGCGGAGCTGAAATCGAACTGAAATTGAACATGACCTCGAACTGCCGAATTTTAAGCAATTGTTGTAATTCGACGAACGATTCGAACATCGCCAAAAACAGCTCAGGTTTGAGATTGGAGAACAATTCAATTCAAACACCGCTCATCTCTATTGGCCATCAGACTTAAGGTTCTGGCAGGCCATCGATGTGTTAGAACATGTGAGGTTTAGAAACAGCCTAGAGGGAAACATTTTCTGGAAGGTTTTTGAAAGGCTTTCTTCCAGATTTCATTTATGAAGTATATTTGAAAGTTTATTATAATCACTTGTTCTACATTATTACTACGTAAAAAGTTTAATGGCGGTTGCACTTTAACGAGAATTTGTCACCATATTTGACCTACCTAAACTATTAATATGGGCATATAGGTTACAGAATGCCAAAAAAGCACTAATCTTAGACACTTCCTTGAAGTCAGAGTTTGCTCAATTTCTGGATACCACATTCAGTGTTATTAAAGGTCTCACCAGACACTTCTCCCCTCCCTCTGCTGAGGTAAGAGGGAGACAGCTCTCATTTTACATAATTAAACCTCAATTTTGGCACTTTTTGCATAAAAAAAAAACAAAACAATAACAAGTGAAAAACAAAATATGATGCAACACCACACACAGAAGTTGAAATATCACAAAGTACAAAAGAGTAAACGCTGCACTCCATAAACTACCACAAAACAATAAAAGCAAAGTGACTTTGATATTATGTAATACCAGATAGTTTGATATAAGCAGGTTTTGGCACTAATTTTTGCTCCTCGTAATATTTTCCCCAGAAACCTACTAGAGAAACAATTTGGCCATAACTTTACCAAAAATCCTTCAAGTATTCTATACGTACCACACATAAATATCCATAATCTAGGGAGATGTGGCATTCCTGTGGGTTGCCTGCTACCAACACTTTTGAAATTTTACTTACAGATGCCCCCCTATCATAGATACACTGTATTCATTGATTGTGTCAAAACTCATATTATTAAAAAAAATAACTTCAAAATATTGTGTTTCGTTATGTCAGGTGGATCTCCTGCCAATGATTCAAGCCATTCTCTCATCTTTGGTTTGGCACCTAGTTGCTAGCAGGGAAACATGTGGTAAAGACCTTCTCAACTTTTTGGTAATCATGAATTGACAGCTAGTTGCTACTCATTATATTCTTTACATACACTGTTTGTTCTGTCTAGGGATTTCTTGCTCATATAGGGGCACTGCCAGATTTCAAATGACCCAATCCTTTATTTGTGTAACAATTTTATTACCATAGACCAAGACAAAGCTAGAAGCAAAACACGTGTCAGGTGCAGCACATTGACTGGTGAGTTTATAGACAAAAAAACAGTGCCCTTTACCTTTTCCTTTTTGATTATTGTAATATACGGAACACTCTGGTTCTATTGTGGGGCAATTGAATATCAGCATACTACCTTTTTAATACATATGTTATGGTATCTTTACACGTCGCTACCGAAGGTAGCAACAGGTAGGCACTGCACGTGCACGCGCGCGTTTTCAGCGGTTGCTAACGGTACCTGATACCGCAATTACACGTCGCCACAAGGTGCTCCACAGAAGGTATTTTCATTACCTGGAAGTGTCGACGGATGCCGCAGGTTACCTTCTGTGGAGCACCTTCCCTGATTTAAACGCCACTACCACAAGGGAATTTGGGCGTACATATTGTGCGCAGTAACTACATAGGCGTGACAGAGTTGCGTATTACGCGACGTTCGTATGGTGATTGAACAATGCAATAACATCATGATTGGCCAGCCAGCGCAGGGAGGCTGGCTAATACATGACGCTATAGCAAATGTGTAGTGTGACTGGTCAGATCATTAAATATGCCGCCCTGTGCAGGGACAGCCAATGGGTACACAGTAGCCCCCACCAATGAAAGCTGATGGGGCGTGGTATACATGACGCTCAAGCATGCCCCAGGGAACTCAAATACCGTATCTGTGCCCCGATTACACACCGCTACCATAGGGTTTATACCTGCTTGTTTTTCAGCACGGCTGAAAGACAGGTATCCAAAGAGACAGGGAGCAACAACCTGAATTACACACCCCCACTTCACGGTGTTTTGAAGGTAAAAGGTTCAATTGTCTCTGATACCTTCCGGTTTCTACCTTTCGGTAGTGGCGTGTAAAGGTACCATTAAAGCACTTTTTGCTTTTTATGGTAACCATATTTACATGTGCTGACTTTGTTACTTGTTCCTTGAGTATCCATGTATAATATTATTTTGTCACTGAACAAAACTCTTTGTTTACATATCTATGGAACACTTTTCTTACTCATTCATCATGTTCTTTCCTGTGGTGTCATCTATGTATGTTTTTTATTTATCATTATTTTAAAATTTTGGGAGTCAATAAAATATATTTTACTTTCATTGATATGTGGCTGTGCATTTATTCTATATAAAATTGTTTTACCAAAGACCTAAGCTTAAGTAAAAAATGAAGTCTGCTACAACACCTAATGGTGGGTTTACATGTCCTAACGTTGGTCCGATATTGTATCCAACGACACGGGAGCATGCTTTTTCTGGGCAGAATTCCAAGATCGCATAGGAGATGTTACACAGCGCGATATCGGCATACAACGTCTCTACAATGTCTACGCCCCCTTGTACCGCCGACCCAGGACCGACCATTTAACATGGAGAGGATAGGGGAAGTTGAACTCCACATCGTAGTTGGGCGTTTACACAGCACGATCCGGCTCCAACCTCCATCCAATATCGGCCCGTTGGAGAGCACGCTCATTCGATCCCAGATATCAATTTGACATCGTTCGTGCATCGTATTGGACGTTTAAACCATACAACACACGAACGATATCGGGGCCAATGCACGAACCACGTGACTTTTGGTCGGAGTTGGACGCCGATATCGGGACGTGTAAACACACCATAACACTTAGCCTAGCCCAAAATCTTGTCCTAACCCTAGAAAATTTCCTATACAATTTTTGAATCCTCATTGATTTTCACACCCAGGCCAACCACTATCCCGGCATGCTTAGCTTTTCTTTTCATCTTAGGGTCCTTTCACATCAGCGTTTTTCGCTGATCACGGCAATTGCGGTGAAAAAACTGCCGCGATTACCGCATAACGGCCGCACTTACGGTTCACTTGCGGCAAGCCCCATACAATGTCTATGGGGCTTGCGGTAAGTGTGTGGCAGGTGCGGCAAGTGCGGTTTCGGCACTTGCGGCAAGTGCGGCTGCGAAAAAACTGCGCTATGCCGCGTTTTTCTCACGGCCTCACCTGCCGCAAGTGCCGATACTGCACTTGCCGCACCGGCCGCAAGCCCCATAGACATTGTATGGGGCTTGCTGCAAGTGATCCGCAAGTGTGGCCGTTATGGGGTAATCGCGGCAGTTGTGTTTTTTTCACCGCAACTGCCGTGATCAGCGAAAAACGCTGATGTGAAAGCAGCCTTATGTGTTATTTTTCTTTATTTTATAAGTGAGGTCAACAAAATAGGAAAGGCTACACCTTGTTAAAGATTTGTATACTGTATAGCTTATTCCAATTTCCAATGATTTTTTTTTAGTTTTGTCACTTGGAGAATTTACTAAATAAAATGCATATATATTTACAGATAAATCATTTAAAAAAATAATTACAAAATAAAAATAATAAAAGTCTAGCTGTTCAATCAGTGCTTATTATCGATATTGACAAGATTCAACCCTTTACTCTTTGTGCTTCTAGAAGCGAGAACAAAAAATTGCAGTTTTGCAACTGCTGCGGCCAGTCCATTTACCATTCACAATCACTGTGCAAACGATTCTTCAATTACAAACCCTGCCGCTCAAACTGAATCAGGATAATTGAATGTTAAGAGGCAGTATTTTTCCTCATTGGAAAATGCATTAGTTGGCTAGTATTATTATTTAACACGACTAGCAACTGAGCTACAGTAGAGTTTTTATATTGCTACGCTCCCTTCACTTATAGCTAAATTGTAAAGTCAATATTTGATCCCGGATTATTAAACTTTATGATTATGAGGAAAAAAACAATATAAATAATTATATACTTTTGTGTGACACCAAGCTAGAGTATGAATCATTATACAATTTAAATTAAAGGTACCGTTACACGGTACGATATCGTGCACGATATAGCTGAAACGTCACAGGTTTGGAGTCGTTCAAACAACATCGTTAGGACGTCATTGCGTGTAACACCGAAAAACGACTACGATAAATCGTTGGATCGTTGATCGCAGATTTGTGAACATGTTCTCAAATCAAACGATCTTCGATCACGAAACAACCTGCTGTATCATTGTGTGTGATACCACGATAACGATGTCGTTCATGACTTAGCCCATTCACAACAGTGAACAAGTATCGTTCCCTGGGATGTGCGAACGATAGCTGCTCGCTACATCATTGGTGCGTCATTTACGATATCTAGACATGTGACATCTCACCAATGATGTCAAAAAGATGTCCTAACAACCGAGATCGTTAGTGATATCTTAACCATATAGCAGCATGTAATGGTACCTTTAGAGATGAACTTGATTCATACAAGAGAAGAGAGAACCAATGGGTCGGCATAAATTCACAATTAAAAATCCCAGTTGGATCAAGGACATTGCGCCCTTATTGCTCTGGATAACATCAGCTGATCTAAAATCATATCAAGGCCCCTTTCACATCAGCGTTTATCGTTCATAGTGGCAGATCCGGCTGATTTACCAGATCTGCAGCATATGCCGGCTAATGGCCGCACTTGCGGCACCCTTGCAGCAAGCCCCATACATTATCTATGGGGCTTGTGGCAAGTGTGGCAATTGTGGTTTTGCTGCGATCCGGCAGATCCAGCAGTTGGGGCTGTGAAAAAAAAAACGGCTAGCAGCGTTTTTTTTTTTTTGCTCCTGCTGCAAGTGCCAGATCTGCTGTATTTGGCAGAACCACATTTGCCACACTTAACCACAAGCCCAATAGACAATGCATGGGGCTTGCCACAAGTGTGCTGCAAGTGCAGCCATTAGGTGGCAGATGTGTTAAATTTGCTGGATCTGCCGCAATCAGTGAAAAACGCTGATGTGAAAGGGGCCTAGTACAGGAGGGATTGCAGATAAGATTTCTACTGCTATTTCTACTCCCTACTCCGTCCCCCGGCACCTCCTCCTTCCCCCCTCATCTCCGCCGACGACTTCGCCACCTTCTTCAAACAAAAGATTGATAAAATTAGATAAAGCTTTGGCCCAACGTCCCCCGAACCCACCCCCATTACCGCCCAACCCTCCTTGACCAAAGGAAGCTTCTCCAATGTGACTGAAGCTCAACTCTTCGCCCTCCTGTCATGATCTCACCTCACCACCTGCGCCCTCGACTCACTCCCATCTCATCCCAAACCTCACCTCTGTCCTCATCCCTGCCCTAACCCACCTCTTCAACCCATCACTCACTACTGACGTCTTTCCCTCATCATTCAAACACGCCTTGATCTCACCCATCCTCAAAAAACCCTCCCTCGACCCATCATGCGTCGCCAACTACCGCCCAATATCTCTTCTCCCTTTCACATCCAAACTGCTTGAACAACACATCCACTCTGAATTGTCCTCCTACCTATCCTCCTGCTCCCTCTTCGACCACCTACAATCCGGTTCTGACCTCACCACTCCACTGAAACAGCCCTTACTAAAGTCACCAATGACCTACTGACTGCGAAGAGTAAAAAACACTACTCTGTCCTCCTCCTCCTCGACCTATCCGCCGACTTCGACACAGTCGACCACTCCCTCCTACTCCAAATCCTAGAATCCCTTGATATCACCGACCTCGCCCTCTCCTGGACCTCCTCATACCTTACGGACCGCACTTTCAGTGTCACCCACTCCCACACCTTTTCCTCTTCCTACCCCCTTACTGTTGGCATCCCCCAGGGATCGGTACTGGGACCGCTACTTTTCTCCATCTACACCCTTGGCCTAGGTCAACTCATTGAGTCCCATGGCCTCCAGTACCATCTCTACGCTGACGACACCCAGATCTACCTCTCCGGACCTGACACCACCTCCCTTCTGTCTAAAATTCCCCAATGCCAGTCCGCCATCTCATCTTTCTTCTCTGCTCGCTTCCTCAAGTTGAACATGGACAAAACAGAGTTCATTGTCTTCCCCCCAGCCACCCTCCCCCTCTACCAGACCTGTCAATCCTTGTCAACGACTGCTCCCTCTCCCCTGTCCCCCTCGCAAAGTGCCTCGGGGTCACCCTCAACTCCTCCCTCTCCTTCAAGCCCCACATCCAAGCCCTCGCCACCTCCTGCCGGCTCCAACTCAAGAACATCTCACGTATCCGCCCGTTTCTTAATCATGACACTGCCAAAACTCTCGTCCACGCCCTCATCATCTCCCGCCTTGACTACTGCAACCTACTGCTCACTGGTCTCCCTGCCTCCTCCCTTGCACCACTCCGCTCTATCCTAAACTCAGCTGCCCATCTAATCCACCTACCTCCTCGCTATTCCCCTATCTCCCCTCTCCGCATGGCACTTCAATGGCTCCCCACCCCCCAACGATCTCGATTTAAAATCCTAACCCTGACTTACAAAGCCATCCACAACCTGTCCCCCCTTGCATCTCAGACATGGTCTCCCAATACCAACCTGCACGTAACCTACGCTCCTCACAAGAACTCCGCCTCTCCTCCCCCCTCATTTCATCCTCCCACAACTGCATACAAGACTTCTCCCGCACCTCCTCTATACTCTGGAACTCTCTCCCTTAGCACGTCAGACACTCGCCTACCCTTAGGAGTTTCAAAAAGAACCTGAAAAACCCATCTATTCCAACAAGCCTACAACCTATGATGAGACCCAGCGCTGCTCCACCATACGCATGGAGCTTCCCCCCCTATCGTGTCCTCTCCCACCCCTGTAGACTGTGAGCCCTCGTGGACAGGGTCCTCTCCCATCGTGTATCAGCAAGCCTTGACTGTTGATATGTACTGTACCTGTTCTTGTTACCCCCACTTCTTATGTAAAGTGCCATGGAACCAATGGGGCTATATAAATAAATAATAATAATAATAATACTGGAGGCTGCAAACAGGAAGATATACTGTAAGCAATAGAAAATATTTGTAGTCGGATTAAATTGAGAATATGATATTGTACTGATTACTCAACTTGCAAAACTACATGGACAGCTCACCTCTCTGGTGTTTCCACATCACTTGCATGGTCCTTTCCAAATCTGAATTATATAATGCTGCAGAATATGTTGGTGCTACATAAATGAAAATTATTATTATTATCTTCAGGTCATAACTACTGTAGATGGTAGCCCCTGACCACTCATAAAGGGCTAGGACTTCTGACTTTGAAGAGGTCTGATAAGTGTACAAGCTTACATCATGACATCATGGCATGATGTGTGTGCAATACCCTTATGGTGTGAGGGTTCAAGGATTTCATTGAGAATGATTGTGATCTAAAGATGTGGTGAAGACCGGCTAGTTAATATGTTCTGCCTGGAGAGACCCTAGAGCATAATAGGGGGCATTCAATTTGGGGAGAAGAAATTCTCCACAAGTAAAATTTACCATGGAAATCCATGCAAACAGTGTTCGACTTTTGCCAGATCCACTCAACTCTAGTCAGGCCTCATCAAGCAAAACCGAACCCCCAACTACTTATCTTTTATCAAAGAAGACTGGACTTGAAGTGTCATTTACTTTCTCTACATACTCACCAGTCTCCTAATCTGTGTTTTCTCCCATACTGTACTAAATAATGTATCTAAATCTGATACAGACCTAATACATACTTCCAATTAAAATTATGTTATGCCAAATTGCAAAGGTATAAAACTGATAGCTATCAAATGCTTTATAGACGTACAATAGCTCCATTTTTTGGACTTTCCACTACATAATATAATTTTATGATGCACACAACTGTGACTTTACAGAATATGTTATCTACATCTACTCCAATATTTTATAGCAAATTAAATAGGAAAAGTTTGTAATTCTAGAAGCTACTGTGTAATTCTGTTTCCATAGCAGCTTTCTGAAAGTAAGTTATCTCTCGTCGATTAAAAGCCGCCCAGCTGTATAATACCATATAACATGGGAAGCCGAGAAGCATGTAATGTCACAAGCCTCAAGGGAGGCCATTTTATGCATGTCTTTTCTGCACACTTTTCTCACTTATTCTCCCGTCTCATCCTCGGTTTTACCATCAGCCTATTAAGAAAAATGGGGTCCCATTGCTTTTGTGACACATGAATAGAAGGTCGGAAGAAATGAAGCATCTCCTCATAATGTTATATTCTGTCTCCATGGTGACTCTCCCCTTCAGAAGGCCAAGTTATTTTAGTTTGTTGACAGGATGATTTGTTACTGAATTTAGAAAAATGTTATGTTAGCCATTTTTTGACTGAAATGTCTCATTTCTATTTTGTGTTTCCATTTCTGGTTGAATAACATTATTTGGTGTTGTCTACGGCCTGTAGCTTTATAGTCAATATGTGTTTTTGATGGGTAAGTAAGTAAAAGTCACTGTTATCAGACTGAAACAGTTTAACAATTCTTTATAAAGCAATAAAGGGGCTTTCCAGGCTTGGGACAAAAGTCTGCAGTCACACTTTGTGGCTGTAGACAGCCAAATCATGACAGCATGATGCTGTCTCAATTTAGCAGTATTCCCTCTGGCTAGAGTCACAATAGCGTCAGCCCTTAGGTTGACGGACCAGTTAAAAACTTTTGGTATTTGGCAGCCTGAGCGCATAGCGTTAACGTGCTGTAACGCTGCATCAGGCTGCCTATATAATCTTTATGGGTACCTCTCTCACAGCGCAGCCACTTGACATACAAGGGCCATATACGCGCTTTTGCAGAGCACACAGGAAAACGCTGCAAACAGCATTTCCTGTGAGCCCTGCAAAAGCGCATATCCTGTGGAGCCGGAGGCTGCGTTAAGAGTCCGGTTGCCATAGAGATCAATAGTGAGGCAGCGCATAGCGTTACCTGCTGGTAACGCTATGCGCTGAGGCAAAAAATTTCTAAGTTTCTGCCGGATCCGCCAGACGCAGGTCTGACCCTAGCCTTTGCAAATGGGCAAGCACATGATAAAATGTATGTGATTTGCAAACTTGCCATCACTTTATTGACTAGACTTGTCTGGATTCTCTTAACTCACTTTCCTTTAAAGAAACCAATCAAGTCTAGGTGGCAAGTGACGGCAAGTGTGGAATTGACCACCCTCTCGCATGAGAGAAACCCGGGAATCATAACAGCGTGGGAACCGAGACCTGCCTAGTTGGGCAATCTGCAGTCACATAAAATCAACAGGACTCTGGAAAGGAAGAATAGCAACAGGGTCATTGTTTGCTATAAGATGATATGGTGGAGATTATTTTCATAATATAGCATCTAATAGAACATGCCACTATTTGTTTTTCATATAAATCTTTGAGAAAAACCTTATAAAATTGCATATCAGATGATCAAAAGTAGAAATATTCACTGACGACTGCGGTGCAACCCTATCTCATTGATACACTGTGGATACGGCCTTAAAGGAGCTGTCCATTTTTTTTTTTAAGAAAACACCTCAAATTTTTTTTTAAACAAAGTTAAAAAACCCACTATATATACTACTGTTCTGATACTCCATTGGTCTCTACAATATATAATAATAATTTTTATTTATATAGTGCCAACATATTCCAAAGCACTTTACAATTCAGAGGGTATGCGATAGAATACAATACAATAATATATAATAAAATAAAATACAATATGAGACAATACAAATATAATACAATACAGACAATATGAGACAAAAAATAAATAAATACATCACTGAGCTCATGAGGAGTGAGGTCCCTGCTTGCAAGCTTATAATCTATGAAGAAGTAGGGGAGACACAAAAGGTAATAGTAAGAAATACTGTCATATATGGTCCAGCTATCAATATAATAAATAGGGGATTCACATAATCCTGCATGATCCGTTCACCAGCCAGGATCTGTACAAGAACAGATAAAGTGCTATAAAATGCATGGGGGTGTAAAAAGATGATATAAGAGGCCAGATTTGGAGAAGGGTGGTGCAGAACTGGGGAGGGCTAAGGCTGGCTTCACACTACGGCTGACATCTGATCCGTGGCTGTCCGCTTGAGGCAGACATCGGCGGACCAGATCAGCACACAGAACTGGAGGGCTAATTTGCCCTCCGCTCCGGTGTGCAGCCGCACGCAGCTGCCGCCGCTGATAGGTCAGGACCGCGGGGAGCTAGCCGCAGTCCTGAACTGTCAGGAGGGGCAGCGATGAGGTTCAGCACCATGGAGCTCCATGGTGGTGAACCTCATCGCTGCCCCTCCTGACAGTTCAGGACTGCGGCTAGCTCCCCACGAGCCGCGGTCCTGACCTATCAGCGGCGGCAGCTGCGCCAGCTGCACATCGGACCGGAGGGCAAATTAGCCCTCCAGTTCTGTGTGCTGATCCGGTCCGGGGCTGTCTGCCTCAAGCGGACAGCCACGGATCAGATCCCAGCCATAGTGTGAAGCCAGCCTTAGACAGCAAAGCTGTTATTATAGACCTGCTGAATCTTATATACCATTGAGGTCCCACAACAAATCTAGAGCAACAGGGCCCAAAACATGCACAGAGAGCTCAAAAAATATTGTCTAAAGGTACTGTCACACGTGAAATATTGCTAGGCAATTTCACTGGCAATTTGCTGGTTGCAGTGAAATCATGGACACATTGTTCTATTTTGTTGCCATGTACAAATGGAACAATGTGTCCATGATTTCACTGCAACCAGCAAATTGCCAGTGAAATTGCCTAGCAAAATTGCTGCATGTGACGGTACCCTTAGAGTATGTGCACATGATGTTTTTCAGGCGGGTAGGCTCCATAACAAGTTTGAAAAAGTGCTAAATAAACCCAAAATTAATGAATATATACATGTCAATTTAAAAATGACTTGTTGGGTAAAGTATGAGGGAGCAATACAATATCTTGATTGAAATTATTTTCTTAGAGTATATCAGAACACATCTTTTATTTTTGCTAAAAAAGTGCACATTGGGCTCTTTCACAAAATGACTGAATTAAGTGCATACATCTTGTTCAGGCAGATTCAGCTTGAAAAGCACTTGAAAAAACCCTTAAAGAATACTTAAGAGAATGAATACATTAATTTCTATGAATAAACTACATATGTTCAGTCTTTTGTGCATCTTTTACCTGCTTCCTGTTATCCAAGTGGGGACTTTATCCTTTAGGCATATTCTGCTAGGAAGATATATGTATATATATATATATATATATATATATATATATATATATATATATATATACTAGCTGTGAGCCCGATGCAAATGCATCGGGATTCTAGAACGTGCGTTAATTAGATTATAGTAGCTATATTATTTTTTTTTTTATTTATTTTTTTTATTTCAAATTTTTTTGAATAACTTAATGTTATGAATATTTTATTTACTAGTTTTATTTTATTAGAATTAGTTAATGTTATGAATTTTTATATGGAATTTTTTTTTTTATTATTTATGATTTTATTATTGTAATTATTTATTATAGAATATTTTTAGAATATTATTTTTTTTTTATTTTAATTGATTTTTTTTTTATTTGAGTAATTTGAATTTCTTAGAATTAGTTAATGTTATTAATATTTTAATTATATATATATATATATTTTTTTTTTTTTAATTTTGATTTATTTTAATATTTATTATTTTTATTATTTGTATATTAATTTTTTATTTTAATGAAATTTATTTGTATTAGATTATTTTTTTTAATTTAAATTAGTTAATTTAATTAATATATTAATTTTATATATTATTATATTTTTTTATTTTATTTTATTGGGGGGGTGTGAATACTTTTTGGGGGGTGTAAGGACTTTTTGGGGGGTTGAATACTTTTTGGGGGGTTGAATACTTTTTGGGGGGTGTGAATACTTTTTGGGGGGGTGTGAATAGTTTTTGGGGGTGTGTGAATAGTTTTTGGGGGGGTGTGAATAGTTTTTTGGGGGGTTCAATACTTTTTGGGGGGTGTGAATACTTTTTGGGGGTGTGTGAATACTTTTTGGGGGTGTGTGAATACTTTTTGGGGGTGTGTGAATACTTTTTGGGGGGGTGTGAATACTTTTTGGGGGTGTGTGAATACTTTTTGGGGGGTTGAATACTTTTTGGGGGGGTGTGAATACTTTTTTGGGGGGTTGAATACTTTTTGGGGGGGTGTGAATACTTTTTGGGGCTGAGTGCTCGCAATGGCCGCGAAGTGGGCATTGCGAGTCGCTGGCCGAAAATCGAACCAGAGGCTCGGCCACAAAGTTAGCGATTTACCGCTCAGGCAGCGACTCGCGCTACATGAGCGGTAAATCGCTAACTTTGTGGCCGAGCCTCTGGTTCTATTTTCGGGCAGCGACTCACAATGGCCACTTCGCGGCCATTGCTCGCGCTCAGCCAGCGACTCGCAATGGCCTCGCGGCCATTGCTCGCGCAGGCCAACTGGTGACGTCACAGAGTGACATAGCCACGGTCTTTTCGGGGTCCGACACGGAAGTGCCTACGGCAATTATATAGTAGATATATATATCAGTACGATGGTATATGGTGGTAATTAGAGCACATGTATAGCAGCACTATAGTATATGGCGGTAGATTATAGTAAATGTATAGCAGCACTATAGTATATGGCGGTACATTACAGTACATGTATAGCAGTGCTATGGTATATGGCGGTGCATTATAGTAAATGTATAGCAGCACTATAGTATATGGCGGTACATTACAGTACATGTATAGCAGTGCTATGGTATATGGCGGTACATTACAGTACATGTATAGCAGCACTATGGTATATGGCAATACTGCGGTCACCGCGGTCCCCCACTCCTCCTGGCCCCCGGTTGTCCACAGTAAAATTAAAAAAATCCTCAGTGAGGATACTCACCTGTCCGGCGGCTCGCTCCACCTCCGCCTTGTAGGTCCTACAGGCCTTTAGGACCTGTAGTTGCCTGGGCAAGCGATCAGCTGAGGAGGGGAGGGGGGGCAGGATTGTGTTGGGGGGGCAGAATGAAGCGAGCGGGGCAGAATGAAGCGAGCGGGGCAGGATGGAGCGAGCGGGGCAGGATGGAGCGGGAAGGGGGGGCAGGATGGAGCGGGAGGGGGCAGGATGGAGGCGGGGGAAACAGGATGAAGCCGGGGGAAACAGGATGAAGCCGGGGGAAACAGGATGAAGCCGGGGGAAACAGGATGGAGCGGGGGGGGAACAGGATGGAGCCGGGGGGAACAGGATGGAGCCGGGGGGAACAGGATGGAGGCGGGGCAACAGGATGGAGGCGGGGCAACAGGATGGAGGCGGGGCAACAGGATGGAGGCGGGGGAGGGGGGCGGCAGGATGGAGCGAGCAGGGCAGGATGGAGGCGGGGGAGCAAGAAGAGCGGGGGGCAGGATGGATTGAGCGGGGCAGGATGGAGGCGGAGGAGCAGGATGAAGCCGAAGGGGCAGGATTGAGCAGATGAGCAGAATGGAGCAAGCGGGGCCGGATGAGTAAGCGTGAGGGCAGGATGGAGGCAGGGGAGCAAGAACAGCGGGGGTGAGGATGGAGCGAGCAGGGCAGGATGGAGTGAACGGGGCAGGAAGTAGTGAGTGGGGCAGGAAGGAGCAAGGGGGGCAGGATGGTGGGTGGGGGGGCAGGATGGTGGGTGGCGGAGCAGGATGGAGGGGGCGGGGCAGAATGGAGGCGGAGGGGCAGGATGGAGGCGGAGGGGCAGGATGGAGGCGGAGGGGCAGGATGGAGCCGGAGGGGCAGGATGGAGCCGGAGGGGCAGGATGGAGCCGGAGGGGCAGGATGGAGCCGGAGGGGCAGGATGGAGTCGGAGGGGCAGGATGGACGGAGCGAGGCAGGATGGAGAAGGCAGGGCAGGATGGAGAAGGCGGGGCAGGATGGAGACGGCAGGGCAGGATGGAGACGGCAGGGCAGGATGGAGACGGCAGGGCAGGATGGAGACGGCAGGGCAGGATGGTGGCGGGGGGAGGGGGGGGGCGGAGGATGGAGGCGGCGGGGCAGGATGTTGGCGGGGGGTGAGGATGGTGGTGGGGGTGCGGGATGGAGTCGGGGGGGCAGGATGGTGTTGGGGGGGGCAGGATCGATAGGGGGGGGCAGGATGGAGGCGCTCCTCCTGACCCCCTCCGCTCCCCGTGGCACCCGTCCCTCTGGGCCTCCAGTCTCTGCGGCCCCCCTCCCTCTGGGGCTGCACACCCCCCTCCCCCCTCCTTCATGGTGATAATAAAACTAAAAAAACCTCAGTGAGGATACTTACCCTGCGGCGGCTCGCACCACCCGTCTTGTAGGTGGCAGGACAGGACCTGTCGTTGGCTGGGAAACCGATCTGCTGGGGGTCAGTGGGCAAAGCGAGCGTCAGTGGGCAGAGTGGGGGATGAGTGGGAAGAGCAGGGGTTAGTGGGCAGAGTCATTGGGCAGAGCAGGGGTCAGTGGGCAGAGCTGGGGTCTGTGGGCAGAGCTGGGGTCAGTGGGCAGAGCTGGGTCAGTGGGCAGAGCTGGGGTCAGTGGGCATGGTCAGTAGCCAGGGAGGGGGGGGGGTAAGTGGGCAGAGCAGGGTCAGTGGGCAGAGCGGGGGTGAGTGGGCAGAGTGGGGGGTGAATGGGCAGAGCAGGGTCAGTGAGCAGGATTTGGGGGTCAGTGGTCAGAGCAGGGTCATAGCGGGGGTCAGTGGTCAGAGCAGGGGTTAGTGGGCAGAGTGATTGGGCAGAGCAGGGGTCAGTGGGCACAGTCAGTAGGCACAGCAGGGGTTAGTGGGAAAAATCAGTGGGCAGAGCAGGGGTGAGTGAGCAGAGCAGGGGTGAGTGGGCACAGTCAGTGAGCAGAGCAGGGGTCAGCGGGCAGAGCGGGGGTGAGTGGGCAGAGCAGGGTTTAGTGGGCATAGCAAGGGTTATTGGGCACAGTCAGTGGGCAGAGCAGGGGTTAGTGGGCAGAGCGGCGGTCAGTGGGCACAGTGAGTGGGCAGAGAAGGGTCAGTGGGTAGAGCATGGGTGAGTGGGCACGGTCAGTTGGCAGAGCAGGGGTCAGTGGGCATGGTGAAAGGGCAGAGCGGGGGGTGAGTGAACAGAGGGTGGTCAGTGGGCAGAGCAGGGTCAGTGGTAAAAGCAGGGGTGAGTGGGCAGAGTGGGAGTAAATGAGCAGAGCAGGGTCAGTAGGCAGTGTGAGGGGTCAGTGGGCAGAGCATGGTCAGTGGGCAGTGTGAGGGGTAAGTGGGCATAGCATGTTCAGTGGGCAGTGTGAGGCGTGAGTGGGCAGTGTGAGGGGTCAGTGGGCAGTGTGAGGGGTGAGTGGTCAGAGCAGGGTCAGTGGGCAGAGCAGGGTCAGTGTGAGGGGTGAGTGGGCAGAGCAGGGTCAGTGGGGTGTGTGAGGGGTCAGTGGGCAGAGCAGGGTGAGTGGGCAGTGTGAGTGGTCAGTGAGCAGAGCAGGGTCAGTGGGCAGAGCAGGGTGAGTGGGCATTGAGGGGTCAGTGGGCAGAGCATGTTCAGTGGGCAGAGGAGGGTCAGTGGGCAGTGTGAGGGGTCAGTGGGCCGAGCAGGGTGAGTGGGCAGAGCAGGGTCAGTGAGGGGTGAGTGGGCAGAGGATGGTCAGTGGGCAGAGCAGGGTCAGTGTGAGGGGTCAGTGGGCAGTGAGGGGTGAGTGGGCAGAGCATGGTGAGTGGGCAGAGCAGGATGAGTGGCCAGTGTGAGGGGTCAGTGGGCCGAGCAGGGTGAGTGGGCAGAGCATGGTCAGTGGGCATAGTGGGGGTGAGTGGGCAGAGAGGGGGTGAGTGGGCAGAGAGGGGGTCAGTGGGCAGAGCAGGGTCAGTGGTCAGAGTGGGGGTGAATGGGCAGAGCAGGGTCAGAGAGGGGGTCAGTGTGCAGAGTGGGGGTGAGGGGGCAGAGAGGGGGTCAGGGGGAAGAGTAGGGGGGTGAGTGGGCAGAGTGGGGGTGAGTGGGCAGAGCAGGATGAGTGGGCAGAGCAGGGTGAGTGGGCAGAGTGTGGGTGAGGGGGCAGAGTAGGGGGGTGAGTGGGCAGAGTTGGGGGGTGAGTGGGCAGAGTTTGGGGGTGAGTGGGCAGAGTGGGAGTCAGTGGTCAGAGTGGGGGTCAGTGGGCAGAGCACGGTCAGGGGCAGAGTGGGGGTCAGTGTGCAGAGTGGGGGTGAGGGGGGCAGAGAGGGGGTGAGTGTGCAGAGTTTGGGGGTCAGTGGTCAGAGTGGGGGTCAGTGGTCAGAGTGGGGGTCAGTGGTCAGAGTGGGGGTCAGTGGTCAGAGTGGGGGTCAGTGTGCAGAGTGGGGGTGAGGGGGGCAGAGAGGGGGTGAGGGGGAAGAGTAGGGGGGTGAGTGGGCAGAGTGGGGGTCAGTGGTCAGAGTGGGGGTCAGTGGGCAGAACAGGGTCAGGGGCAGAGTGGGGGTCAGTGTGCAGAGTGGGGGTGAGGGGGGCAGAGAGGGGGTGAGGGGGAAGAGTAGGGGGGTGAGTGGGCAGAGTTTGGGGGTCAGTGGTCAGAGTGGGGGTCAGTGGGCAGAGCAGGGTCAGAGTGGGGGTCAGTGTGCAGAGTGGGGGTCAGTGTGCAGAGTGGGGGTCAGTGTGCAGAGTGGGGGTGAGTGGGCAGAGTTGGTGGGTGAGTGGGCAGAGTGGGGGTGAGTGGTCAGAGTGGGGGTCAGGGGCAGAGTGGGGGTGAGTAGGCAGAGCAGGGTCAGGGGCAGAGTGGAGGTCAGTGTGCAGCGCAAGGGGATGAGTAGGCAGAGTAGGTTAGATCGGAACAGGACCTTTGATGACGTCACGATCATGTGATCTGTGACTCCACCCATCATCGTGACGTCATCAGAGGTCCTCAAGCAGGATGAAGAGAGATCGCGTCTGGCGGTAAGCTGTGGTAAGAGGCCGGGGGGGGGGGGGTGACCGGACAGTGGAGGGGGTCTGTGCTGACGTGGGGGGGGGGGTGACCGGAGAGTGGGGGGGGTACGATCGGGGAGCGGAGGGGCAGTGGTGATAGGCTGGGGGTGAGCGGGCAGTGGAGGATGGCTATGGTGACAGGCAGGGGGGTGATGGGGCAGCGGGGGGAAGTGTTGTGACAGGCGGGGGTGAGCGGGCAGTGGAGGATGGCTATGGTGACAGGCAGGGGGGTGATGGGGCAGGCAGCGCGGGCAGGAGGAGGATCATCACTATTAATATGTGTGCTGACAGCGGCGACGGCTCGCAATGCCCGCTACGCGGGCAATGCTTCGCCGTGATGACGTCACAGAGTGTGACATAGCCACGGCACGTCGGGGGCCGACACAAAACGTGCTACGGCAATTATATAGTAGATATACTAGCTGTGAGCCCGATGCAAATGCATCGGGTGTCTAGAATATGTTTATTGTTTTTTTAAAGATTTTTAAATAAATAATCGCATCATCAATAGCAATAATATTAGCAATAGCATTATTATTAGCAGTAATAGCAGTATTAATAGCATTATTAGCAGTATTATGAGCATTAATAACAGTATTAAGAGCATATAGAAAGTATAGGGGGACTTGCGGCAGGTGCGGCGGCTGAGGTAGCGACTCGCAATGGCCTCGCGGCCATTGATCGCGCTACCTCAGTGGTAAATCGCTAAGTTTGTGGCCGAGCCTCTGGTTCTATTTTCGGCCAGCGACTCGCAATGGTCGCTTAGCGGCCATTGCTCGCGCGTGGTGACATCACTTAGTGACAAAGCCAAGGCGTTTTCGGGGTCCGACACGAAAATGCCTACGGCAATTATAGAGTAGATATACTGCAGAGTGCCATAACCCCTGTCCTGTATATATATATATATATATATCTACTCTATAATTGCCGTAGGCAAAATCGTGTCGGACCCCGAAATCGCCGTGGCTTTGTCACTATGTGACGATGGTGCCGGGGGGGGGAGTGACGGGATTGTGTCGGGGGGCAGGATGGCAGGTGTGCAGGATGGAGCCGGGGGCGGGGCAGGATGGAGGCGGAGAGGGGGGCAGGATGGAGGGAGTGGGCAGGATGGA
>JARQOC010000006.1:155211870-155321432 GCA_033576535.1 Allobates femoralis
AAGTGTATTATCTCAGGGTACAGGGCTGCTCAAGTGCTGGGGGACCCCTTGCCTGCATGCTACAGACATGCTGCATCCAGTGCTGTAATTAGATCACCATGCCTGGTTTGGTGACAGGTCCTCTTTAATATATCTACATCTTGGTTGCTGACTTCTCCGGGTGCACTGCTGGACATAACCATGTTATTTTGAATTACTCAGTAATGTTTTAAATTCTTCATACCTGTAATCTTTGAATTATAAAGGGCTGCAGAATATGTCAGTGATATATAAAATACTGAGCAAATATTTTAGGTAAATGGCTGCACAAAAAATTCTGTCAAACTTAGAAGTCGTAATTTTTTAGCAATTGATAAAATGTAAAATAAATAAACAAAAGAGAACTCTATTCAACATTTGGTATCTCACTCCATGTATCGCGCCCCAGTGGGCACTGCACATGCTCTGAAGCCCTGAATCTGGAGGCACACAGATTGAGGACCCAAGAACACGCGCATTGAGCACTTTGAAGCCGCTTAGTATACCATATAGATAACAAGAATACACACCACCGGAAATGATGCAGCCATCGTGTCATACCTGGAAGAAGATTCTGAACGCGGTATGCGTGCTTGGAAAGAAGGGCATCACGCCTACGGGGGCGTGATACAGGAATCGAGGGGGAAGATGGAGGATGAGAGAAAACCACCAGTGTCTACAGTCTGGAAAACACCATGATAATTACCATAGAAGAATGTAAGTGATCAAAACATTTTTCACAGCAATTAGAGTACACGGGATGAGCGAGTATACTCGCTACTATTCGGAACTCGCCGAATAGTAGCGGTATTTGGCTACTCGCTACTCTCCGAGTATCTTATGTGTACTCGGGAGTAGCGAGTAGTCCTAATACTTTCGCAGTGTATCTGTAGATACACTGCGAAAGTAGCCTAAAAGTTGTTAAAAATAATAAAATTACATACTCACCTGTCCGACGCCTGCATCGGGACTGTTCCAGAAGACATCCGATCACTGGCAAGGACCTGTGACTACCAGCCAATCAGATGGCCGGTAGCGATCTGGCCAATCAGATGGTGTCACGTCACAACCACGTGATTGCTAGAGGCCACCTGATTGGCCACATTGCAAGGTCCTAGGTGTACTGTCAGGATTTTGCGATCTGGCCAATCAGGTGGCCGCTAGCGATCATGTGTTTGTGATGCGGCGCCATCTGATTGCCCAGATTGCTACCGGCCATCTGATTGGCTGGTAGTCACAGATCCTTGTCCAGTGATCGGATGTCTTCTGGGACGGTCCCGGTGCAGGCGTCGGACAGGTGAGTATGTACGGTAATTTTATTATTTTTAACAACTTTTAATCACTTTTAGGCTACTTTTGCAGTGTATATATAAATATTCCATATGGTTTGTCATCAAAAACAGCTACCTGGTCCACTGTACAGCTCAAAACTTACAACAACGATAATCAAAAGGAGAAAACATGTGGAGCTAATTGCTTCAGAGTTTATAGTAAAATTATATCTTTATTAAGAGACAGTTTTAGACACAATTAGTGCAGAAATTCTGGTGCAATCTATACAAGTACATAGCACATAATCCATACACAATACATGGATGCACATAACATTTGATCATATTGCACAAACATAGGATATTTTACAAAAGCTATTTTGTCTGACATGGTTAGTCAGGCAAGCAATTAGCACAGGGGCGGACCCAGACTGTAGTGGGCCCTGGTGCAAGAAATTTTTCGGGGCCCCCCCCCACACACGCACACACTCAGCCAGGCGCGCACACACATGCACACTCAGCCAGGCGCGCACACACATGCACACTCAGCCAGGCGCGCACACACATGCACACTCTGCCAGGCGCGCACACACATGCACACTCTGCCAGGCGCGCACACACATGCACACTCTGCCAGGCGCGCACACACATGCACACTCTGCCAGGCGCGCACACACATGCACACTCTGCCAGGCACGCACACACATGCACACTCTGCCAGGCACACACACACATGCACACATCTGCCAGGCACGCACACACATGCACACTCTGCCAGGCACGCACACACATGCACACTCTGCCAGGCACGCACACACATGCACACTCTGCCAGGCACGCACACACATGCACACTCTGCCAGGCACGCACACACATGCACACTCAGCCAGGCGCGCACACACATGCACACTCAGCCAGGGACATACAGTCTAGATATGCATGCAGGACTTACAGGAAGGGACTCAGACTTGTGCCCCCCCCCCCCATTTACCCTGCTTCTCCCCTCTTGTGCCTCCCATTCTCCCTGTTTCTCCTCTCTTGTGGCCCCCCCATTCACTCTGCTTCTCCCCTCTTGTGACCCCCTATACTGCCTGCTTCTCCCCTCTTGTGCCCCCATTCACCCTGCTTCGTCCCCCTTGTGCCCCCCATTCACCCTGCTTCATCCCTCTTGTGCACCCCCCCATTCACCCTGCTTTCTCCCTTGTGCCCCCATTCACCCTGCTTCATCCCTCTTGTGCCCCCACATTCACCCTGCTTCTCCCCTTGTGCCCCCATTCACCCTGCTTCATCCCTCTTGTGCCCCCCATTCACCCTGCTTCTCCCCTTGTGCCCCCCATTCACCCTGCTTCATCCCTCTTGTGCCCCCCATTCACCCTGCTTCTTCCCTCGTGGCCCCTGTTCCCCCACCCCTGCTGTCTTCGGCTCATTGGCGCTTACCTTGTCCTGCTCCCAGAGTGTCCTCAGGCAGCCGGCACCTCTGCAGCATCAGCGCTTCCGGGTCAGGAGGAGCTCAGCTGCTCTATCCAAGCTGAGCTCACACACTGATCCCGGAAGTGCCAGCACGCAGGGGAATCAGTGGAGGCGCAGTGTCCCAGCAGTATTCAATAAATCCTGGGCTGGGACACTGCCTGCTGCTCCGACACCTCCCTGCATCTCAGGAGAGAGCTCAGGGGGCGGGGCCCGGCGGCGGGGCGGCGGTGATTCCTCACAGGAGAGGGGGGGCCCCTCTGGACCCCTCCGGACCCCCCCCCCGCCCCAGGGCTCACTCATATTGAATCCTCCTCCGCCTCCATTGCTTCTCCTTTTGCGGCCACTACCACCGACATGTCAGGGAGCGGAACGGACCCGCCGCTGGAGCCTTCAGGGGCCCCCTAGCTGGCCGGGGCCCTGGTGCAGCTGCACCAGCTGCACCACGGTAGTTCCGCCCCTGAATTAGCACTGAGAGACAGCCATAGTGATCCAAGTATAGACTGGCAGCTCCTAGGTAAAGTATTGCAACATCCCATAAAGTGCATAGAGTAAATACATTCAAAGTGCAATCACATATAAAAAATAAGGTGCTAGTGCAAGATGAAGAGGATCAATCCCTCCATATCAGACTCCTTACGTATGTTTCGCTTGCTTAAATACGCATATGCTTCATCATGAGGAGTAATAGTGCATAGCAAAAAGCGGAATTTATATCCACAGACACATGCGGTCACAATCTGTCTAAGATGTTTGTGTCTTTTCTGTATTCATAAAATGACACTTTTTACTCCTTTTTTTCTTTTCCTGCTTTTTCTCTTTCTTCTTCTTTTTTCTCATCTTTCACTCTATTCCTCACTATCTAAATATTGTGATATGTTTCTTGTGGGGTTTTGTTTTTAAATTCTGTTTTTTACCTGTATTAACAGCGGATATATTCCACAATGCACTTCATATGCTGAAAGCGGTCACTCTGCCAGAGATACTATTACCATCTATTACTGGGCTTGAATAATCACCTTTCCCGGGAAAAAGGGAGAAAACAAGAATCCTATGGATGATCGCTACCTTATAATACTGTAATCTGTGGTGTTTTTTATCAGGTTGAGGTAATGTGAACGCCATCATACCGTGTGCGCATGCGCGGTCTGCTCCCCTTGCTGGCCTGCCACCAAGGTGCATTATGGCGCTCGACTTGTTTACATGTTCCTAAGGCGACGGCCGGGCGCATTGTGATGAGTCGGGCGTCGCGCAGGAAGTGACATCACTGGCTTCGGGCGCCGACTGCGCATGCGCCACTTCCAGCGGTCTGATTGGTTGGCTGAAGCATGTGACCGCATGTGTCTGTGGATATAAATTCCGCTTTTTGCTATGCACTATTACTCCTCATGATGAAGCATATACGTATTTAAGCAAGCGAAACGTACGTAAGGAGTCTGATATGGAGGGATTGATCCTCTTCATCTTGCACTAGCACCTTATTCTTTATATGTGATTGCACTTTGAATGTATTTACTTTATGCACTTTATGGGATGTTGCAATACCTTACCTAGGAGCTGCCAGTCTATACTTGGATCACTATGGCTGTCTCTCAGTGCTAATTGCTTGCCTGACTAACCATGTCAGACAAAATAGCTTTTTGTAATATATCCTATGTTTGTGCAATATGATCAAATGTTGTGTGCATCCATGTATTGTGTATGGATTATGTGCTATGTACTTGTATAGATTGCTCCAGAATTTCTGCACTAATTGTGTCTAAAACTGTCTCTTAATAAAAATATAATTTTACTATAAACTCTGAAGCAATTAGCTCCACGTTTTCTCCTTTTGATTACTTTCGCAGTGTATCAATAGATACACTGCGAAAGTATTTGTATTCGCTATACTCGCAATGAGTACCGAGTACCGGTACCTACTCGTTGCGAGTATAGCGAGTACGAATATTACAGTACTCGCTCATCCCTACAGTACACATTTAGGTTAGACAGGGATGATTAGGGATGTACTAGGAAGCTGTAGGGATAGATAGTGATAAGTTTTGGGCCATAAACTAGGTGACAGGTTCCCTTTAAATAGAATTTAACATTTGGATTGGATATAAGAGATAATTTCCAATTACAATGCCCTATTGAATACAGAGTACGGTATATTTCTGTCACAAGACCATTTGATAACAGATGTATTTAGCCCTAAGAAAAAACCTAAGCCCTACACGTTTCCTTAAGTAATACTGCATTACTGCCTTGATTCATCAGGCTCTGGCAGTGTATGTTTGCATAATAGACAGTATTCATAATATAGGGTTTTAATATAGGATTGGTGAGCATTCAATACATCTACCATTTCTGGATACAGAGATAATTAGTTGCCAATTATGGTCACTTTTATGCTGAGTAACCTAACATTTAAGTCATCTTTCACCGAATGTGACTAATAGTACCACTTGCTGGCTTCTTAAAGGGAACCTGTCACCTAGATTTAAGGCCCTACACTATCACTACCTGTCCCTACACCTTCCTAGCTGCTCCCTATCTATCCCTATCTGAGCTAAAGGGGCCCTATAAAACATCTGAAAAATAACTTTTAACTTACAGCAGTCCCTGAGGCTTGGGGACTGGAAAGGCGGGTCCACGCTCCATTCTCCCCTCCTTGATCCGGCAGCCCACGACCCACTGGGCGGCATTATTCTTTATTCCTCGCCGCCCCCTTTTTTTGGAATCTCCTGCCCTCTGTCACGTAGTATGCACTGGCCGCAACGTCACATCCGGAGCGGTGCATAATGAGGTCGATTACGTGATCGGCCCCAGTGCATTATAGGGGTTTCCAGTGGGACTTGGAGTTCTCCACTGTTGCGGATCCCCAATATCCAACTTCTCTTCTGGGGTGAACTTCGTGATCTGAGATGCCTGTTCCCCTTTCTCTGTTTCTTTATTTCTTCCTCCAGGCTCCCTGCCTTCAGTCCCACTTAGGCTGGTGAGACCGGCTAGTCTGCGCCTCTGGCCTGGGCCTGCACGTGGCACCAGCACCAGAACTTCCCTGCAGCTCTTCTAGCGTCTGCCTCACTCTGATTAACTCCGCCCCCAGCAGCAGTATTTATAGGGGATCCAGCCTAAGTGCAGCAGGTGGAGCTCCCCCTACTGTGCTGGGGAGGAAGGTGTTGTTTGTAGTACTACCTACTGTGGAAACCCAGCTATGCAGCAGAGAGATATGTGGCTACCTCCGTTGGCAGTGCGCCACACACTCCCCTAGGTAACATCAGTACTCCGGGACTGAGACATTTTGTGAAACAAAGATATAACAATGATAACGTTATATACATGGTTTGAAAAATGAAAAATTACAAAAAGACACTGAAAATATTGAAAAATGAAAAATAGAAAAACGGGTAAGTCCATGCGGTGCTAGTCCATCGCAGGCTTGTTAAGGTTTGTGGATACGTTAGTCCAGTAACCATAGTCCATTAGGGTTTTAAAGAGTGCAAAGTTTGGAAGGGGAAAAGTTCAATAGAGTCCTTACAGTAATGTCTCTGTACGCTCCGCGTAAGGAAAGGGAAAAAGTCTTTTCACATATGGGTGTCTCGGCTTAGGAGACCTGGTCCCTCCCTACCCAGGCACTTTCTGTTCCTAACCTAATATGCTTGGGACTGGGTCCAGTTCCTCCACCCTTCTGTACACTACTATTTACATGTCTATTTGTACAGTTTCTTATTTACATATGCTTTCAAATGTATGTGCTCTTACACCCATTCTCCGAATCTAGACGGGGGCTGACCTCGTGTGCTCCTATGTGATCTTCACACTACGGGTGTCACTGTCTCAGGTGAGGTATCTAATGGTGTTGGTGGTTCAAGTGAGTCTCTGCGTTGCCTTAGTCTCACTACTGGGCTAGCAGGTGTTACCGATTGCAGCATCCTCAGATTCTCTTGCAACAGGTATTTCTTCCTGATCTCTTGGAACTTCTTCTTGTGGTTGGTAAAAGTTTATTACCGGGATGATGATGGCTCCATCTATTTGAGGTCAGTCTTCAGGGAATTCACCTAAATCAGTTTGGATCATTCTTTCCTTTTGTTCTGGAATGGGATCTGAAATGGAGACTGAATCTGGGATTGGTTCGAACTCTTGAAGGGTTTGGTCATAGGTCTCTTGACTTTCCCAATTTGGAGGACACCTCTTTAGATGGTTTCTGGATACGGTTCGTCTTGTTTTTCCTCCATCTTTACTGACGACACACATCTTAGGGTTGTCATGAACATAGTACAACAGGATGTAGGGTTCACTTTCCCACTTGTCATCTAATTTATGGTGAGTTCTTTTTCTTTGTAGAACCAATCTTCCAGGTGGTATGATTTCTGCTGGAGCATGCTTGTTGTAATCTTTTGCCTGTTTTGCACGGGACTTCTCTAGGTTATCTTCAACACTTTGTTGGACTTTTGCGTATTGTTCCTGTCGATGGATCTTCCAGTTTGAGATAGCTTGATCTGCTTCAGGATCCACTACACCGAGTTCTAACTCCATGGGTAATTTTCCTGTACGAGCTCTCATCAGATACGATGGTGTACAGTTGGTGGAACTGACCGGAATATGGTTGTACATATCGATTAAATCAGGCAACTTTTCAGACCACTGATTTCTTTCTTTCAACGGGAGAATCTTCTGCATGTCAATGACGATGTTGTTCATCTTTTCACAGAGTCCATTAGTTTGAGGATGATACGGGGTCGTTCTGATCTTTTTGCACCCATACATCTTGCAAAACTCTTGAAAAATCTCTGCTTCAAATGCTGGTCCTTGATCAGTGAGAATACGCTCCGGATATCCTAAAGGTCTGCAGAAAAATTTTTGAAAGGTTTTTGCAGCACTTGCAGCTGTCAAGTCTTTCACAGGGGTTACCTTATCTTGAATAATGGTCTACCATTGTCAAAACGTATATATAACCAGATCAGCTTTCCGTGAACCAAGGCGACTAATTCCAAAAGCTGCGTGGTTATGACTGGCTCAAGCTTAGCTTTTTGGCTCTGCACATCTTTCCATCTCAAGGTACAGGCTTGACACGTTTTACACCACTTTTCTATGGATGTCCACATACCTGGCCAAAAGAATCTGTTTTTGAGCAGCACTTCAAGCTTCTTCCATCCGAAGTGACCAGTTTGGTCATGGTAGGCATGTAGGACCACAGGGATGTCTGATCTTGGCACGATAATCTGCCACGCCATTTCATGGGTTCTAGGATTTATATACCGCCGGCATAATTTATCTTGATACTGGAAAAGTTTACCTCGTTCATTCCACAGATGTTTAGCATCAGATGGAGGGTTTCCTGGCAGCGTTGCTGACTCTTGCGCTATCAATTGTTTGATTAGGCCTACAGCCGGGTCTTGATCCTGTGCCTTTCCCCAGTCAAAGTAAGATAACAGATTTGCTGCTTCAGTATAGAGGTTTCGATGGGTCTGCTGGCATGGGGTTTCTCTTACATGATGGAAGGCAGGTAACTCCACTTCTTCCAGCTCGTCTTCATCTACACCTCCTTCAGACAAATGAGGCATTCTGGATAAGGCAGCTGCATTTCCATTTTGGTGCCCAGCCCGATACTTGATGGTAAATTAGTAGTTGGAAAGTCTGGCCATTCATCTCTGCTCCATGGCTCCCAACTTTGCAGTTTCCAGGTGGGTGAGCGGATTGTTATCCTTGTAGGCGGTGATCTTGCTAGAGGCTAGGTAGTGTTTAAACCTCTCGGTTATGGCCCAGACTAAGACCAGGAATTCCAGCTTGAAGGAGCTGTAATTTTCTGGGTTCCTCTCTGTGGGTCGCAGCTTTCGGCTTGCATAGATGATTACTCTCTCCTTGCCGTCTTGCTTTTGGGCAAGGACGGCTCCGAGTCCCACATTGCTGGCGTCTGTATACAGCAGGAATGGCAGACTGTAGTCCATGTAAGCTAGGATTTCTTCTCCTGTCAGGGCTTCTTTCATCGTCCGAAAGGATTCCTCTTGTTATTTACCCCATCTCCACGGAGAATCCTTTGGCTTGCCTTTCATGGTTTGGCCTACTAGGAGATCTTGCAGAGGAGCAGCCTTCTTGGTGTACTCCTTGATGAACCTTCAGTAGTAGCCCACCAAACCAAGGAATTGACATACCTCTTTGATGGTTTTGGGTTCAGGCCATTCTTTGATTGCTGTTACCTTGTCTGGATCAGGGGCCATGCCTTCAGCACTGACTATGTGTCCCAGGCACTGCAATCTTGGCTTTAACAGGTGGCATTTCGATGGTTTCAGCTTCATCCCGTATTTAGCCAGAGCTTCAAACACTTCTCCTAGATGGGCGACATGTTCCTCATAGGTCTTGGAGTACACGATCATGTCATACAGATAGAGCAGTACTGTCTTGAAGTTCTTATGCCCAAGGCAACTTTCCATCAACCTCTGGAAGGTTCCGGGTGCATTACATAGTCCGAAGGGCATGCTGTTGAACTCACATAGGCTCATAGGCATTGCGAATGCTGTCTTCTCTTGATCTTCTTCGGCTGCGGACACCTGCCAATACCCACTAGTGAGATCTAAGGTGGAAAAGTAGTTGGCAGACTTCAACGCAGCTAAAGACTCTTCTATACGTGGTAACGGGTAAGCATCTTTGTGTGTTATGCAGATTATTTGCCTATAGTCTACACACATCCTCATACTCCCATCCTTTTTCCTGACTAGGACTAATGGTGCTGCCCAGGGGCTACTGCTATCTCGTATAACCCCTGCGTCTTTCATGTCCTGTAACATTTCTTTGGCTTTTTGATAATGTGTAGGTGGAATTGGCCTATACCGCTCTTTGATTGGTGGATGTGTACCTGTGGGGATGTGGTGTTGTACCTCTTTCATCCTACCAAAATCAAGTGGATGCTTACTGAAAACTTGTTCAAACTCTTGGACTACCCGGTATATGTTTCGACCAGAGCTGGGGTGCGTGAGGTACTCGGTCACCAAGGCTTCTGTGTGGGATGTCACGGGTGGTCGGTATCCCCGGTGCCGTGCCCTGGCGAACAACTATACCAGGTGTTAATGGTAAAACGGTGGGGGTGAAAGGGGTTATTTACAGGGGAACGTGACGCCACCTGTAGAGTCCGGTAAGGTGGTACCGGCGCTGCCAGCCGGCCACTGAGGTGATGGAGGGGGCAGCAGTGTGTGGTACAGCTCCCCACAGGTGGAGCTTTACCTCAGGGCAGCTATGATGGTGGTGAGACGGTGAGGGAGGACAGTGATGGTAATGGTGGTGCAGTTCTTACCCCTCTGCTGTTGATGTTGATGATGTTAAGTCCTTTGAGCTGCGGCAGGAAGAATAACAGAAACCGTTTCCATTTTAACTTTACTTTACTCGGTACCGGCTGATGGCATAACAATACACGGTACAGTTTGGTTTAGGGTGCTGTTACCAACTCAGGATTTCTCTTAAGGAGTCATTAGATGTTCTTTCTCTGTCTTTCAGGGTTTCTATTCTCTTTCTAGATCTTTCTGTCCTTCCCACCTTTGAAGAGCTCACCCGCCAGTCCTGCAGTCTGTATCTAGTAGGCTTAATTTGACTATTACCGGTCCAAATGGGAACAGCAGGAACGCACAAGTTTCCCACCTGACACCGGGTTTCAGTCTTTCCTCACTAGTGTAGGACCGTCTTTTGGGCATGAGGGGTGAGGTACCTTTGTGGGGCTGTCAGCAACCCGGTCTGGTTGGGCCTGCAGCTCGTTGGTTTCGCAGTCAGGGCTGAACTCCTGGCTGCCTCGGTAGTCCGTGTCACCTGTGAACCCTCAACATGACCAGCTGGTTCCTACCAGTCTAGGTCCGTTGCCATCTGTCCTGGGCCCCCTCATAAAGATGGGGTACCCTCCACTCAGCTGAGGCTGCCAGGCGTGACCACACTGTCTGCCTTCCCAACGCCGTCTGAGGTAAATTCTTAACTGTCACTCTAACTCTATCCTAAGCTCCGCCCACCACCTGTGGAACCTACCATAAAGTCAGTTTCCCCTACACTAAGTGGTGTGGTCCTAGGTGAGTGCTAAAAATAGACTCCATAAGCATTAAATCGTAACCTGGCAACTTACAAGTAAAAACACATTTTATATTCAAGTGTAATACCATTCTGTGGCGCATACCTGCAGGGGCGCCACACACCCCCTTGGTGAAACACACCCGTCCGCGGGTGTCAAACCAAACCTGAAATACAAAAATGCATTTTACATATAACATTGAACATTTAAAACAGATATCAACAATAAGATTGCTTCTTTTCTTCCCTATTAGGGAGGCGCATTGCTTATAACGTTGCATCAAACTTTGACTATAATCTAGTCCATACTGGCCCAACTGGGACCAGGTAACAAGTTCTTTGGTTACTGTCCATCAAGTGCTGAAAAGGAAAAAGAAATAGTGCAATTCAAGGGAAATATGCATTTTAAACAATTCTGCTCACACTTTAAACAGTGCAATACCGGGTTAACTCTTTATTACTCAACCTTGCTGACCCAGATTGCAAACCTCCCACTGAGACCTGCGTTGCGTTTATTTATCCCCACGATACCGGTCCCGGTCTAGGTGGCCCTGGGGAACTGCAGATAGATGGACTCTCCTCTCTCCAACCGCTGCTGCTGATGCTGGTACCGCGACCCTCCATAGCTCGCGGGGCCCGGCCTCCTCTGCGCCGCCGGCTGTTCCTTCCTCTCGGTCCTCCTCCCCAGTCATGTTAGGCTCTTCGGAGAACTGGATCAGGTTTCCCGGTTCGGCGGTCTCCTCTCTTCCGGGCTCCACAAGGGGTGCATAAACCGGTCCCAGGGAATCAGCAGCTGGGACTGCCATTGCCTCACAGCCGGTTACAGGTAACAGGTCCGGAGCCTGACCAGGTATATTGAGTCCGCTCCCGGCCGCATCCTGCTCAGTTCTTATAGTCCATAACCGGTGTGGACTGGCGCTCGACCCGCCCCCTTGGTTGATTGAGAGCAATGGGGGCGGGGAGACTTTTTGGCGCCTCTTGAACGGCCTATGTTTGTTGAGGGGCCGAGGCATGCCCCTAGGCCGGCACATTGTTGTTGCTGCACTTTTAAGCCCGCCCACCACGAAGTTTCTGTGGGCAACTCCTTCGGGCTTTTCCGGAGCCCGCTACTGCCTTCGTCACTCCTCGGCAGAGCGAAGGGGGCGGGGCTTATCTTCCCGCTCTTTCTCCTGCTGCAGTGACGCAGTTTGAATTTTGTGAGGCGATGTAATGGCGGCTCGGCACAGTTCTTATAATCCACACAGTTAAACAGTAATAAAGTTCTTAAGGCACACTTCACTGGTAGATACCAGGCTGGCTCATCCTGTTCGTGACGCCAATTTGTTTCAACCAGAGCTGGGGTGCGTGGGGTACTCGGTCACCGGGGCTTCTGTGTGGGATGTCACGGGTGGTCGGTATCCCCGGTGCCGTGCCCTGGCGAACAATTGTACCAGGTGTTGTTGGTAAACGGTGGGGGTGAAAGGGGGTTATTTACAGGGGAACGTGACGCCACCTGTAGGGTCCGGTAAGGTGGTACCAGCGCTGCCAGCCGGCCACTGAGGTGATGGAGGGGGCAGCAGTGTGTGGTACAGCTCCCCACAGGTGGAGCTTTACCTCAGGGCAGCTATGATGGTGATGAGACGGTGAGGGAGGACAGTGATGGTAATGGTGGTGCAGTTCTTACCCCTCTGCTGTTGATGTTGATGATGTTAAGTCCTTTGAGCTGCGGCAGGAAGAATAACAGAAACCGTTTCCATTTTAACTTTACTTTACTCGGTACCGGCTGATGGCATAACAATACACGGTACAGTTTGGTTTAGGGTGCTGTTACCAACTCAGGATTTCTCTTAAGGAGTCATTAGATGTTCTTTCTCTGTCTTTCAGGGTTTCTATTCTCTTTCTAGATCTTTCTGTCCTTCCCACCTTTGAAGAGCTCACCCGCCAGTCCTGCAGTCTGTATCTAGTAGGCTTAATTTGACTATTACCGGTCCAAATGGGAACAGCAGGAACGCACAAGTTTCCCACCTGACACCGGGTTTCAGTCTTTCCTCACTAGTGTAGGACCGTCTTTTGGGCATGAGGGGTGAGGTACCTTTGTGGGGCTGTCAGCAACCCGGTCTGGTTGGGCCTGCAGCTCGTTGGTTTCGCAGTCAGGGCTGAACTCCTGGCTGCCTCGGTAGTCCGTGTCACCTGTGAACCCTCAACATGACCAGCTGGTTCCTACCAGTCTAGGTCCGTTGCCATCTGTCCTGGGCCCCCTCATAAAGATGGGGTACCCTCCACTCAGCTGAGGCTGCCAGGCGTGACCACACTGTCTGCCTTCCCAACGCCGTCTGAGGTAAATTCTTAACTGTCACTCTAACTCTATCCTAAGCTCCGCCCACCACCTGTGGAACCTACCATAAAGTCAGTTTCCCCTACACTAAGTGGTGTGGTCCTAGGTGAGTGCTAAAAATAGACTCCATAAGCATTAAATCGTAACCTGGCAACTTACAAGTAAAAACACATTTTATATTCAAGTGTAATACCATTCTGTGGCGCATACCTGCAGGGGCGCCACATATACACCTTGCTTTTCATACACAGGAGTGGTGTCCGTTCCGACATGGAGCTGCTGGCACCAGTCCTCCAGTGGCACGATTGTTTGATCAGTTTTTGCCCCTTCCTCGTGGGGTTCGGGTTGCACTGTGTGGATCTCGTTGTTGCTAACTGTGTATAATTTGGCGACGGTGGTATACCTGGGCAACTTAACCTCTTCACAGCCACAGTTTAAGATGCAAACTGGCACTCTCCCATTGTGTACATTAACCACCCCCCTGGCTGTCAACAGTGTAGGTCTGTGCTCTGTGCTCATGGGCTCCACTAATGCTTGATAGTCCTGCCCTCTCAGACCTATAGCTGCTCGACACCATACCATCATTTCACTCATTGGGGGTATCACAATAGGTATCGGGTATGTTACCCATGCTGTACCAATTTCATCACCTGTAATTGTTACCTGTTGTTGGTGTAAGATGGCTCTGATCTCATGTTGGATAATCTTCCTCTGACCAGGCCTGGCAGTTTCAGCAAAGACAATACCTCCTGCATGCAATTGATAACAATTGAAACGGCCTTTGTCTGATGAAAGTCTTGCACCAGGTGACTGGGCCTTGTTGATCTAGTCCTGAGGTTTGGCCCCGGTCCCCAGGGACTGCCTGTTTAAAGGACAGTGTCTAGCGAGGTGACCGGTGCGATTACAGCGGCGGCAGATTGGCTCCCCAGTGGAGCTGTAGCAGTCGGTGGTCCTTCCTCTGTAGGTTGTAGCTTGCTTACCTCGCATCCAGGGGACGTCATCCGGGCTGTCGGCAAGCTGGATCTGTGGCTGAGGCTTGGCTTGGGGTCTTGGTGCTGGCTGCTGGCTCTTTTGTAACTGCATAGCATTCATTAACTTGGAGATGTTTTTGCTCATCTCCTGCATCTCAGCACGCATCTCTGCCCGCAGGGAATCATATTTGTCAGGCTGAGCAGATTGTATATTGTGCTTTGCTGCAGTCACAGGTGCTGCTTTTGGAGGAGCCTGCACCTCACCGTCACACCACCGTTTCATTTGCAGCTTCATGGGTTTCTACCGGCTTTAACCCTTTGATGGCCATTTCTTTCAAGCTGTTAAAATCAGCATCGGGATTGCTTAATGACCACCAGCGCACATTTTTACTGTCCTCAGGGGATAGCAGGCCCCGGGTAAACTGTTCAATAAGGAGTTTGTTTTCATCTCGTGCACTTGCAGGGCTGACAAGTATGAGGGCGCGCAGTGCTCTCTCCAGGCTCCAGGCATAAGCTCTAATGTCATCTCCCGGCCTCTGGTAGCAGTGATGAAAGTGCATACGTATGTCAGCCTCATTACACTCCTCAAAGGTAACTCTCAGTTTATCAAATATAGCAAGGGCTGATCTGCGTTTAGCAATAGACCAGGACACACTTTCTTTTTCTGCGGCCCCAGTTAACTGTCCAAGCACCACCGTAGCACGTTGTTGGCCGGTCATAGCATACATGTCCAGGAAGCCCTCAATCTTTCACTTAATCTCATCCAGTGTATCACGGCGGCCATCATACTGGGGGAACCACTTGGCCCCCGGGATGTATGGGAACGACATGGGAATTATCGGGGCGACGGTTCCCGAAGCACCGGAGGTACTTGCAGTGCTACCGGAGGCAGCCATGGAGGGTCTGGGATAGACCTGGGGGTCAGCGTACACCGCCTCGTCCTCACTGGAGGAGGTCGACATGTTGGAGGCCCCCCTAGTTAATTACAGCCAGCTGCTGAAGGGTTAACTTGTTCAGGAGTTTCCAGACCACAGCGCTCGGGAATGCTTGGCTGAGCGAGGGGCGGGGCTTCAGTTTCACGCTCTGCAGACTGGCACGCCCCCTTTCTTCCCGCTCTTCAGCACAGTAGTGGCGGCGGAACTTTCACAGTCACACTTTACAGTTAATAAACGGCACACAGTACCTGGTGATGCCGGGCACGGGATCCTGTCCGTGACGCCATTTTGTGATTCGCCCAGGGCAAGGTACTCAGGGCACGGGCTCGGTTACGGTCTCGGGGATGTCACGGTTGGCTGCCCGAGGCTGTGGCCCTGGGGGTCGGTGAAAAAAGGGGTTATTTACAGGGATTTTATTTACAAGTTGTCTTTGTGACGCCACCTGCTGTGTCTGGTGAGGGATCACCAGTGCCGCTACAGTCCTCTGGAGGTTGGTGGGATTGCGAATGTGATAGGATAGTCCCCGCAGGCAGGACTGGGACCTCCAGGGCAGAGTGGTGAGGATGGGCAGGATGCAGCAGAGCCGGGAATGTTATAGGTAAAGTCTATAGGGGGAACACGGTGGGTGAAAGGAAAGAATGCACAAACGCAGCCAAAGTCTCTTTACCCTTTTACTGGTGGTTTGCAGGCAAATTATACATAGCACCGACGGGTATCTGGCCTGCACTGTGGGCTCCCACAGCAAGTGGGTATAAGGCCTCCTTTTCTGTGTGTGTGTGATGAAGCGCAGTCTATTAAATGCTGACTCGCCTCCACTCTCTTCTTCTGTATCTCTCTCCCTCTCCTGTGTGGTCTTCGGGACAACCTTTTCTCCTGAACTGCAGCGCCCTGCTAGTCCTGGCTCCCTCTCTGTGACTCTCTCAGGAGACCGGGTAGCTGAAGCATCCTCGGCGCCAAGGGGTTTCCAGTGGGATTTGGAGTTCTCCACTGTTGCAGACCCCCAATATCCGACTTCTCTTCTGGGGTGAACTTCGCGATCTGAGCTGCCTGCTCCCCTTTCTCTGTTTCTCTATTTCTTCCTCCAGGCTCCCTGCCTTCAGTCCCACTTAGGCTGGTGAGACCGGCTAGTCTGCGTCTCTGGCCTGGGCCTGCACATGGCACAAGCACCAGAGCTTCCCTGCAGCTCTTCTAGCGTCTGCCACACTCTGACTAACTCCGCCCCCAGCAGCAGTATTTATAGGGGATCCTGCCTAAGTGCAGCAGGTTGAGCTCCCCCCTACTGTGCTGGGGTGGAAGGTGTCGTTTGTAGTACTACCTACTGTGGAAACCCAGCTATGCAGCAGAGAGATATGTGCTTACCTGCGTTGGCAGGGCGCCACATGTGCACAAGAATACATTCAACAAAATAAATGTACAGTACAATAATGCAAGAAACAGATGTCCCCTAAAATGAATATGTAATGTGGAATTATAATGTAAAACCAATCTAGTGGAATGGGCACTTCTATACATCACGTATCATAGAAATAATCATAGAAAGCAAAATCTTAACTTCCAAATCACTTACAAATTGCAGTGCAAGCAGGCTTAGTTGTCATAAAGGTGTATTATATTCCTGGATGGGTCCAATCTCCTATTGCAGATGAATGTTGGATGAATATGGAGTAAATCAAATCTCCTTTGACAAACCCAGACAGTGCTGTCAAAATAGGATCCTCCAAGTAGCTGGACTAACACTTCAGTTGGTTATGTGGTCTGGGAGTAACAAGCCACACGAGTCCTCAATGCCAGATATCCTTTCGATGACACTTGAAGTATTATAATTTTCAGTGAATCTTCAATCTTCAATTGTCGATTAAGGCTACATTTATACTGTGTGTGTAGGGTTCGCAAATTATTACAGTACATTTATTAGAAGATTTTCTCAGATCGTCAAGCCACTCAATACAGATAGTAATTATAATAATAATAACTACTTTCTGGATAACTAAAGGGAGGTCAAATTATCCAAGGTCCAGTGTAGGAAATGGCGCAGTACAACCAGGGGTAGTCAGAGACGAAATCCAATTCACGAGCCGGAGTCAGGAAAACCAGAAAGACAAGGTAGTTTACAAGGAGCAGACAAAAGAGTAGTCAGATCACAAGAAAATGGTCATAGTCCAGGTACGGGAATTAAGTCAGGCTGGGTCAGGCACAGAGCACAGAGAGATCAGTTTCACACAGGCAGTAGCAAGTATACAATAGACACTGGATAGAGGAGATAACATGCTTAAGTAGAGGACTAATCAAGGGGCAGGGGCGTAACTACAATAGGTGCAGGGGTTGCGATAGCACCCGGGCCCTGCAGCCTAGCGGGGCCCCAAAAGTCCCTTTGGCCCATAGAAAAAGACTAATACTATTAAAGATTTGCAATAATTGGGGGCCCCGTTGGAGCTTTTGCATTGGTACCCCTGGGCCTGAAGTTACGCCACTGTCAATGAGTGTGAACACTGATGATTGCAGCACAGACCCAGCACAACCAAAACAGACTGACAGCTTGCACACAATAATAAAATAGCAGACAAGGGCAGTGTGGAGATCGTAACAGTGGATTTATGGTCTGTTTTTTGCTCATCAGTTTTTGTAGCCAAAACGAGGAGTGGAACAATCAGAGGAAAAGTATAATAAAAACACCCACTCCTGGTTTTGGCTACAAAACCTGATGAGCAAAAACAGACCAAAAACGTACAAGGAGAATGTAGCCTAATGTTATATAGGATTCCCTATCACATTTGCGCAATTTCTTTAAATATTCTCATCCTAAGTAACTAAAAACGTTTACACAAATGCTGCATATACGCATAATGGGAATATAAATAGTATTTGTCAAGTAAAAAAATCAAAACAGAAAATAAAAATGTTTATTTTCAGAATTGTATTGTATTTTGAGTTTTCCAGATGGCTTATACTCGCCAAGGATTTTGTCCCGCGATGTCTCCTTCTGCTTGAGAATTGTTATTTTTTCCAAACACTTGTTTTTCTGGACCAGATCCAGTTCTTCTAATTAGTCCTTCCGACTTCTGTGGGATTTCTCATGCATATGTACAGTATTTAGCTAGGAGCATTTTTTATTGAATGCTTTGTTTGATATGCTGATCAGGTACACATTTAACATTTTAAACACAACAGGTTAAATACCGTGAAATAAGACTTATTTATCTTGGTTAACCCTTATTGTATCTAAGAAGAGATCAAAACTATTCACCGTACTAATGTGCATTTAATAATCAGAAACACCATTTGCTGAGGTCAACATGGTGAATAATTTATATTTCCCACAGTCAGTAGTCATATAGCATTTCTAAAATAGGCCTCAAAAATCATTTTACAGGTTACATGAGTGTCCTTATGACACCCAGCTTTCCTCTAGTGCTTGGTAGGAACATCTTTCCTTAAAATTTCACAATTCCTTTTTTCTCCTTAAAATTTATAGATGAATGCTATATTGATTGGACTGTCCAACTACGGAAGAAGTGTAGGTGATAAGATTGTTGGGTTGGAGGGACCGAGAGCGTGTATCTGCTCAATCCCCAGGTAATATCAGCAGCAATTGGTATTAGGCCTTGTAGTGATCCGAAACTTGTCTTCTTCATTCCTACATAGGAATCTTGTGAGGACTAGTGGTATGTGGAGAGACCCTTATATGTATAGGTCGACCTTGTATATACTCTAATTTGGGAAACAAGAGCTATGTAGAATCCAATCACTATCTCTGGTCTGATCCAAGAGAGAGAGAAAGGGGACTCCAGAGTACACTCCCGCTTCAATAAATCAATGTATCCAGGTTCCTTAGATTTCATATGGTGGTTTATTTCAACGCGTTTCAAGGTTTACAACCCCTTCATCAAGAAAACCACATAAAAAGGATGTACATACATCGTTTTTATGTGGTTTTCCTGAGGTACATCTTCTTTATGTTCCTGTTCTTTATGTAGCTGTGTGTCAGACGGCACCGCTGCTGCTGTGGGTGCCATACAGTCAAAACTCACAATTCTACTATCCCATTCAGCTACAGAGATAATACATAGATAGATAGGCTTAGGGGGTAGGGGCTGGGGGGAGGGTGCAAATTTTAGCAGAATCAGCTCTTGTAAGAGCTGCATTATAGGAGTAGGGAGTAGGGACTAAGGACTAGGTCTGTAACAGCCCTTTTTCATATCGACTCCATAAAAGCAGGGACTAGTTTTAATTACAGCCCTTTGGGCTAGGTTAGAGCAGACCCTATTAGTTTTTGCCAGGCAGGTGTGTGCCAGAGTGCTGTGCAAGTCTTTTTCACAGCATCTGGCCACATCTAGCTCTGGGAGTCTTTTAAGGCGGGTAGTGTAGCACTGCTGTTAAGAAAGCTACACCACCTGTCTTAAGTAGGCATTTTTTTTGCTGCTGCTAGTCTCAGCAATTTGTTCGGACTAGTAGCAGTGTGATTTACACAGTAGTGTAGCCCACTTGTGAAAAGCTACACCGCCAGTGTACTTCCTTACTAATTTTTAACTGCACCTTGCCCACATCTGACTTCTGGTCAAGTCGCAGCGTGACAAAAACTATTACTGTACGCCACTTGTAATACAATCTACTACACCGCCAGTGTACTTCCTACTAATTTTCAACTGCACCTTGGCCACATCTGACTTCTGGTGAAGTCGCATCGTAACAAAAACTATTAGTGTAGGCCACTTGTAATACAATCTACTACACCGCCAGTGTACTTCCTACTAATTTTCAACTGCACCTTGCCCGCATCTGACTTCTGGTCAAGTCGCAGCGTGACAAAAACTATTACTGTACGCCACTTGTAATACAATCTACTACACCGCCAGTTTACTTCCTACTAATTTTCAACTGCACCTTAGCCACATCTGACTTCTGGTCAAGTCGCAGCGTAACAAAAACTATTAGTGTAGGCCACTTGTAATACAATCTACTACACCGCCAGTGTACTTCCTACTAATTTTTAACTGCATCTTGCCCAGGTCTCACTTTGGGCCTAGTAGCAGTGTTGGTTCAGTCACCTCTGCTTGATTGACATTCACCTTTTTTTTGTAAAACAACTGCACTGCTCCCAATTTTTTCACATACAAAATGAGTGGCAAAAGGCCTGCTGCTGGTGGAAATGGGAGTAGGCATGGTGGAAAGGGAAAAAAAGTTTGTGTCCGTGGGGTAGATGCAAAAGCTACATTAACATTTGCTGAAAAAACACCATCTTCCAGCCAAAGTAAGATGTCTACTTCTTTCCGTGGCCAATCGGATATGATCCCTTTCTTACGGACATGACCATCGATACCACTTGTAAGTGAGGTACAAAAACAGCAGATGTTTGAATGGATCTCAAGTGCTCCATCAAGTGGCCTCTTCTCCACCTCAACTTCTACATCACAAACCTACCAGTCATCTGAGGTGTCAGACCAATCACACACGATTCCTCCAAGCTACCAAGTGTCCAGCCACCCCCCTACTCAGTCTGGGGTAACAGACATGTTTGAGTTTGCAGAGCTGTTCAGTCACACAATAGCCTGGGAATCAGAGGTCTGCACCAAAGCTGCACTGAGTCCAGACGAGTTAATGATCTGCCTTGATGCTGAGAAGCTTTGTGAGTCAGACCCAGGCACAGATGAAGAAGCTTCTGACCTTCATGCAGACCCTCATTCCCTAACAGTACATACTGTTGGTGGACACCAGGAGGGTGATGCTGATGAGACTCAGATACCAGATTTGATTGACAAATTAAATTATCGGTCAAGCCAGGAAGAGGTTGTCTCTGAGGATGAGGGGTGTGAGAACACAGAGGATGATGATGAGGTTGGAGATCCCACTTACTGTCAACTCACAGTCAGCCAGTCGATGAGGTCAGCACAGGAGGTGGAGGAGGTTGCTACTGACGACGAGGTTAGGTTGCACCTTCCTGGACATAGAAGGAGCACTGGAAGCATGCCAACAACTGCATCCACAGCCACAACTCTGCCTCGGAGCAGAAGTCGTGCTGGCTCTGCAGCTCGCACGGGCTCTAAGCCTTGCCTAGCCTGGGCCTTTTTTGACATCGCCAAGGATCTACCAACTCATGCCATCTGCAAGATTTGTCACCAATCTCTGAGTAGAGGCCAAAAACTCACTAGCTTGAGTACTTCATGTATGAACCGCCATATGGACATGAAGCACAAGTCGCAGTGGGAAGCTCACCGTGCTAGAATGCGGGCTAGCGGGGCAGCCCTACCACTGTCTGCCCCATCAAGTGCATCTGTGTGCTCTTCATCGTCTGTGACTGTGGGGACAGCTGTCACACATGATTTTGGACATACACCTTCCACCTCTTTACCCGCAACAGGCAGTGTGATTGGCAGGTCGTCACTTGGTTTTCAAGTGGACAATGCTGCTGGTGTTGAGCTCTCTGAGACATCAAGAGCACCACCTTTGGATGAAGGCAACATTACATCTTCGCCTGCACCTCCTTCCCAGACCTGCAGTTTGCCAGGGACACCATACTCAACTGTGTCTCAGCACAGCAGCCAGCCCTCCGTCCCTCAGATATGGACAAGGAAAAGGCCATTTCCTTCTAGCCATGAGAAAGCTAAGCACTTGAATTTCACCATCTGCAATCTGTTGGCTTCAGAAATGCTGCATTTCTGCATGGTGGACACAGAGGATTTTCGACACCTTACGTCCATCGCAGTGCCCCAGTACCAGATGCCCAGTCGCCACTACTTCTCCAAGAAAGGTGTGTCTGCGTTACACCAGCATGTCGCAGACAACATCACCGCTTCCTTGAGAAACTCTGTGTGTTACAGGGTGCATTTCACCACAGACACTTGCACTAGTAAGCATGGACAGGGGCGTTACATGTCGCTGACTGGGCATTGGTTAACTATGGTGAGAGCTGGAGAAGGGTCTGCTGTCCAAGTCTTGCCGTCCCCACGAGTTGTGCGTCCATCCTCTGTAGGTAGAATTTCCTCCACTGTTTCTGCCTCTTCAACCTCGTCTCGGTCCTCCACCTCCACCCAAAGCCTGTCTGGTAATGCCACCCACGTTGTAACTGCACAGAAGGAATCCTGCACACCTCCCTACTATGCTGGCAGCAGGGCTCAACGCCATCAGGCTGTCTTTAACTTGAAATGCCTAGGAAATGTGAGTCACACAGCTGAGGAGTTGTGGTCAGGTCTGGTGACCGAGTTTCAGCAATGGTTGTCTCCACTCAACCTGCAGCCAGGGAAGGCCACGTGCGACAATGCTGCAAACCTGGGTGCGGCCCTTCGGTGGGGCAATATCACACACGTGCCTTGTATGGCTCACGTGTTGAATCTGGTTGTCCAGCAATTTTTGACACACTATCCTGACCTAGATGGGCTTCTGCAGAGGGCACGGTTGCTATGTGCTCACTTCCGGCGTTCGCATACCGCAGCTCAACGACTTGCTTCGCTCCAGGAGTCTTTCGGCTTGCCCGTTCACCAGCTGAAATGCGATGTGCCGACACACTGGAATTCTACTCTGCACATGTTGCAGCGACTGTGGCAGCACCGCCGAGCCCTGGTGCAATACGTTATGACGTATAGCCTGGGCCAACGAGATCCAGAGGTGGGGCAGATCACGCTGCAGGAGTGGTCTCAGATCAAGGACCTATGCACCCTTCTGCACAGTTTTGAGATGGCGACGAAGATGTTTAGTGCTGACGATGCCATTATCAGCATGACTATTCCAGTCATCTACATGCTGGAGCACACTCTAAACAATATTCGAAGTCAGGTGGTGGGACAAGAGGAGTTTGAGGAAGTACAAGAGGAGTTCTATGCGGAAGGGATGACAACATCTGCAAGATTCTCACAGTCGGCAGCACCAAGATGGCAGGCATGGGAAGGTGGTGGAGAGGCATACACGAGGGCGCATGTTAGCAACCAACCTCTTCAGGAAGGTGCAGTAGCCCAGGAAGAAATGGAGGATGAACTGGTGATGGGCATTGAAGAGTCAGCAGATGAGGGAGACCTTGATGACATTTCTGTTGTGCAAGGTTGGGGGGAGAGAGCAGAGGAAGGAAGCATCATTCTCACCTCCCCACCACCAACACAACAAGGTCTTGGTCCTCCTGGGTGCGCAAGACACATGAGCGCCTTCCTCCTGCACTACCTGCAACATGACCCTCGGATTGTGCGAATTAGGAGTAATGCAGACTACTGGGTTGCCACACTATTAGATCCCCGGTACAAGAGCAAATTTGCTGAAATAATTCCTGCCATACAAAGGGACTCACGCATGCAGGACTATTAGCAGAAGCTGATACATAATCTCAGATCAGCTTTTCTACAAACCACCAGTGGTAGTAGTAGACAGAGTGAATCTCACAGTTCCAACTTGTCAGCCGTGGGACTGTCGCGTCATCATCACTCACACTGTACCAGTAACACCGTATCTGTTGGTGGTAGCGGCAATTTTTTGGCCTTGTTTCAAGATTTTTTCAGACCATCATTTTCAAGGCCTGAAGACACGATAAATCTGACACATAGTCAACACCTGGAGCAGATGGTACACGAGTATCTCCAACTTAATATTGATGCAATCACTGGGGAACTAGAGCCTTGCTCATTTTGGGCTTCCAAACTGGAAAAATGGCCTGAGCTCGCCACTCACGCCTTGGAGATCTTGTCATGCCCCGCAGCCAGCGTTCTCTCAGAACGTGTCTTCAGCGCTGCTGGTGGTGTGCTGACAGAAAGGCGCACGCGTCTGTCCACCCAGAATGTGGACAGACTAACATTCATAAAGATGAACAAGGCATGGATCCGCAAGGACATTTCTACTCCTGTGTCATCCTAGGGAGACTAAAGCCTTGTGGATTTTTGCCTAAAAGTAACCATTTAAAGTTTGCAACTGTGGTGCAATTGATGCCACTTAAGTGGTGTCTGTGCCCAAATTTTTGGGAAAAAGGGAGACTCTTCTTGTAGTCCCCTAAATGTGACACAATACTCATCGTCTGCACGAGGCCTTACAGATAGTGAGGAAAAACATCACAAAATACTCATCGTCTGAACGTAGCGTTACACATACTGAAGTAAAAATCAAGAAATACTCATTGTCTGCACAAGGCCTTACATAAACTGAAGTAAAAATCAAGCAATACTCATCGTCTGCATAATGCCTTACAAATACTGGAGTAAAAACGGATTTTCGAAGGGCATAACATGTCTATATCTGTGTCTCATCCTCGTTTTACTCGTCCATCTCTTTTCTTTTCGTGTTTTTATATGCACTTGTCACTTTTCCATGTGTTTGTTGTATCTTCTGAGAAGTTTGTCACCTTTTGGACACCTTAGAAGTTGTTTTACTATGTGTTTTCTATGTGTTTGTATGTGTTTGTTTTTTCCTGCCATTGTTTTCAATGATATTCGACGGTGTTTGACGAACATTCGACGAACATTCGACAAATACACCCCCAATTCGACAAACCGAATTGAATTCGAACCCTAGGGTGGTGGATCATCTCTAATATTCAGTGACAGGTTACCTTTGACTTTATCCGGCCTACTAGACACAAACAGGTCTCTGATGTACCTCTCTGTTTTTTCTATAGTACTCCACAAAACTAATGGTGAATAGGGATGAGCGAGTACCTTAATATTTGTGCTCGCTATACTCGCAACGAGTAGGTAGCGGTACTCACTACTCGTTGTGAGTATAGCGAGTACGAATACTTGGTCCTGACAGTACACCTAGGACCTTGCAAATTGGCCAGTCAGGTGGCCGCTAGCGATCACGTGGTTGTGACGTGGCGCCATCTGATTGGCCATATCGCTACCGGCCATCTGATTGGCTGGTAGTGACAGGTCCTTCTCCAGCGATCGGATGTCTTCTCTGCCGGTCCCGGTGTAGGCGTCGGAAGGTGAGTATGCAATTTTATTATTTTTTAACAGATTTTACTCACTTTTAGGCTACTTTTGCAGTGTATCTATAGATACACTGCGAAAGTATTAGGACACTCGCTACTCCCGAGTACACATAAGTACTCGGCGAGTAGCGAGTAGCCCCAATACCGCTACTATTTGGCGGATACCGAATAGTAGCGAGCAGTACTTTTTTTGTAAAAAAATATTTGCCGGTACGCATTTCTGAGGTGAGGAGCCCCCTGGAAGGGGGTGCTGGGAGGGCGTTCTTGGGGTGCTGTTAGGCGCCAGCGGCCGAGAATGAAGATTTCCTTTAAATAGCTCAATACAGCAAACAACGATTTTTAACAAGTGATTTCTCCAAATTCAACACAAAATGCCCTGCTCCTTTGATCCTCCATCCCCCTGCCCCTGGTCTTTACATCCTCCATTCCCCTGCTCCTTTCATCCTCCATCCCACTGTTCCTTCCATCCTCCATCCCCCTGCTCCTTCCATCCTCCATCCCTCTGCTCCTTCCATTCTCCATCTCCCTGGTCTCTCCATCCTCCATCCTCTTGGTCTCTATTCTCCATCCCCCTGGTCTCTCCATCCTCCATCCCCCTGCTCTTTTCATCCTCCATCACCCTGTTTCCTCCATCATCCTGCTCCTTCCATCCTCCATCCCCCTGCTCCCTCCATTCTCCATCCCCTTGGTCTCTCCATACTCCTTCCCCCTGCTCCTTCCACCCTCCATCCCCCTGCTCCCTCCATTCTCCATCCCCTTGGTCTCTCCATCCTCCATCCCATGCTCCTTTCATCCTCCATCCCCCTGTTCCCTCCATCCTTGATCCCCCTGATCTCTCTATCCTCCATCCCCCTCTCAATTCTCTCAATTCTCCATGCCCTGCCCTGATCTCTATCCCCCCTGCATCCTTCTTCCCCCTACACAGCCTGCCACCCTCTGCACCCTCACAGTCACAGTCACATACCCTGGGCTGCACAGCACTCCTCCATCTTCTTTCCCGCTGGGCAAAACTCCGCCCACCCGAGTCACATGTACGTGACCTTATCGCAGGTCCTGCAGCTCCAGTCTCCAGTAGCTGCTCTGCTTGTGCCTCTGCTTCGTGGCCACAATTCACATCTGAGATGTGACATCTGGGATTTTCCGGTATGCCAGTCAGATTTTCCAGTACGCCGTACCGGCACGTACAACTGCAAAAAAAGCACTGGTAGCGAGTATTCTCGCTCATCCCTAATGGTGAACCCACCTGTGTGTGGAGTGGCATGACTTCATGGGAACGCTTGCACAAGCTTTGACTTCATGTGGCCTTCTAGGCCTAAACAGGTCTCTGACATATTTCTCTGTTTTTCCTATAGTATTCCACAAAACGAATTGTGGTCCCACCTGTGTGTGGTGGAGCATGACTTTTATGGGAACGCTTGCACAAGCTTTGACTTTATCCAGCCTACTAGGCACAAACACAGGTCTCTGACCTACCTCTCTGTGAATTCTTGTAGTACTCCACAAAAGTAATGGTGGTCCCACCTGTGTGTGGCAGGGCATAACATTGACGGGAGCGCTTGAATGAGCTTCGTGGGGATCATCCGGCCCACTAGGCCTACTCAGGTCACTGACCTACCTCTGTAGTTTTTACTGTAATACTCCACAAAATGTTTAGTTGCTGATCAAGGTTTAACCTTGAAATGCTAGGCCAGGACCTGGTCCAGACCCTGTGCCATGCATGCAAGCTGGGCCATTTAACAATTTAGGGTCTGGGTGAATTGATGCCATTTTGCTGTAGGTGTGACCCTTTGAAAGGAGTAAGGATTCTTGTTGGAGTCCCCTTGCTATGTTTTACATGATTTAAGAAGGGTGTGACATGCCCATACCTGTGTCTCATCCTCCTTTTACCCTTCCACCTCTTTTTACTTAACCCCTTAAGGACCGAGTCACTTTCCACCTTAATGACCAGACCATTTTTTGTAATTCTGACCACTCTCCCTTTATGAAGTAATATCTCTGGAACGCTTCATTGGATCCTAGCGATTCTGAGATTGTTTTTTCGTGACATATTGGGCTTCATGTTAGTATTAAATTTAGGTCGATAATTTTTGCGTTTATTTGTGAAAAAATAAAAAATTTTGCAAAAAATTTTGAAAATTTAGCAATTTTCAAATTTTTAATTTTTATTCTGCTAAACCAGAGAGTTATGTGCCACAAAATAGTTAATAAATAACAATTCCCACATGTCTACTTCACATCAGCACAATTTTGGAAGAAAAAAAAAAATTTGGTAGGACGTTATAAGGGTTCAAAGTTCATCAGCAATTATTCATTTTTCCAGCAAAATTTACAAAACCAATTTTTTAGTGACCACATCACATTTGAAGTCCCTTCGAGGGGTGTACACGACAGAAAACACCCAAAAGTGACACCATTCCAAAAACTGCACCCCTCAAGCTACTCAAAACTATATTCAAGAAGATTATTAACCCTTCAGGTGCTTCACAGGAACTAAAATAAAGTTGAAGGAGAAAATGGACATTTTAATTTTTGTAACAAAAATGTTCTTTTAGCCTCAATTTTTTCATTTTCACATGGGCAACAGGATAAAATGCATCCTAAAATTTGTTGGGCAATTTCTCCTGAGTACACCGATACCTCATATGTGGTCATAAACCACTGTTTGGGCGCACGGCAGGGCTCAGAAGGGAGGGAGCGCAATTTGAATTTTAGAGCCAATTTTCCATTCAAAAAGTGAAATGGCGCTCCTTCACTTCTGAGCCCTGCCGTGCGCCCAAACAGTGGTTTATGACCACATATAAGGTATCGGTGTACTCAGGAGAAATTGCCCAACAAATTTTGGGATGTATTTGATCTCTTTGCCCATGTGAAACTGAAAAAATGTAGGCAAAAAGAATTTTTTTTGAAAAAAAAGTGTTTATTAATTTTTATGGATTAATTTGTGAAGCATCTTGGGGTTCAAAGTGCTCACTCTGCATCTAGATACCTTCCTTAGGGGGTCTAGTTTCCAAAATGGGGTCATTTGTGGGGGAGCTCCAATGTGGAGACACACGGGGACCCTTCATACGCTACATGGTGTCCGCTAACAATTTGAATGGAAAATGAGCTCAAATTGTTAGCGGACACCATGTCGCGTTTGGAGGGTCCCTGTGTATCTCCACATTGGAGCTCCCCCACAAGTGACCCCATTTTGGAAACTAGACCCCCGAAGGAACGTATCTAGATGCATAGTGAGCACTTTGAACCCCCATATGCTTCAGAAATTCATCCGTAAAAATGAAAAAGCACTTTTTTTTCCACTAAAAAATTATTTTTTCATTATTTCGGATCAATTTGTGAAGCATCTGGGGGTTGAAAGTGCTCACTATGTAGCTAGATATGTTCCTTTGGGGGTCTAGTTTCCAAAATGGGGTCACTTGTGGGGGAGCTCCAATGTGGAGACACACAGGGACCCTCCAAACGCGACATGGTGTCCACTAACAATTTGAGCTCATTTTCCATTCAAATTGTTAGCGGACACCATGTCGCGTTTGGAGGGTCCCCGTGTGTCTCCACATTGTAACTCCCCCACAAGTGGCCCCATTTTGGAAACTACACCCCCAAAGGAACATATCTAGATGCATAGTGAGCACTTTCTACCCCCAGGTGCTTCACAAATTGATCTGTAAAGATGAAAAAGAAAATTTGTGTGGAAAAAAAAAGTGCTTTTTCATTTTTATTGATGAATTTGTGAAGCATCTGGGGGTTCAAAGTGCTCACTATGCATCTAGATATGTTCCTTAGGGGGTCTAGTTTCCGAAATGGGGTCACTTGTGGGGGAGCTCCAATGTGGAGACACACCGGGGCCCTCCAAACGCGACATGGTGTCCGCTAACAATTTGAATGGTAAATGAGCTCAAATTGTTAGCGGACACCATGTCGCGTTTGGAGGGTCCCTGTGGGTCTCCACATTGGAGCTCCCACACATGTGACCCCATTTTGGAAACTAGACCCGCAAAGGAACATATCTAGATGCATAGTGAGCACTTTGAACCCCCAGATGCTTCACAAATTGATCCATAATAATGAAAACAGAAATTTTTTGTGGAAAAAAAAAGTGCTTTTTCATTTTTACTGATGAATTTCTGAAGCATATGGGGGTTCAAAGTGCTCACTATGCATCTAGATATGTTCGTTCGGGGGTCTAGTTTCCACAATGGGGTCACTTGTGGGGGAGCTCCAATGTGGAGGCACACGTGGCCCCTCCATACGCGATATGGTGTCCGCTAACAATTTGAGCTCATTTTCCATTCAAATTGTTAGCGGACACCATGTCGCGTTTGGAGGGTCCCTGTGGGTCTCCACATTGCAGCTCCCCCACAAGTGACCCCATTTTGGAAACTAGACCCCCAAAGGAACGTATCTAGATGCATAGTGAGCACTTTGAACCCCCAGGTGCTTTACAAATTGATCCGTAAAAATTAAAAAAGAAACTTTTTGTGGAAAAAAAAGTGCTTTTTCATTTTTATGGATGAATTTGTGAAGCATCTGGGGGTTCAAAGTGCTCACTATGCATCTAGATACGTTCCTTAGGGGTCTAGTTTCCAAAATGGGGTCACTTGTGGGGGAGCTCCAATGTGGAGACACACCGGGACCCTCCAAACGCGACATGGTGTCCGCTAATATTTTGAATGGAAAATGAGCTCAATTTGTTAGCGGACACCATGTCGCGTTTGGAGGGTCCCCGTGTGTCTCCACATTGGAGCTCCCCCACAAGTGACCCCATTTTGGAAACTAGACCCCCAAAGGAACGTATCTTGATGCATAGTGAGCACTTTGAACCCCCAGCTCACCAGCGATGTGAGCGATATTGTAAGCGATTGCGCGTGCACGTGATCGCTTACAATATCGCTATAGATATCTGTGCGTGTGACGGCCGCCTAAGATAGGAAAGTGAGAAACACCTCATAAGCAGCAAAGCATGGAAATAAAAGAAAAGCAGTTGGACAGAGACCAACCCAGGCTGTGGTTCACCAGGGAATGAAACTGACCAATCTTCAAGAGGTCACCAGAGAAATCAAATCATGACGAATATACAAAAAAAGACCACAAATAATACACAGACTGTACTTGTTATATTATTCTTTTGTTTACCGCAAAAACGCATCAAAACGCATGCGTTTTTGTTCCCATTGATTTTAATGGAAACACATGCAAAAATGCATGTAAAAACGCATGTGCGTTTTCAAAAACAGAAAACGCATGCGTTTTTGCCAACGCTGCCCTAAACATCGGGGAAGACGTTTTGTGCTGCGTTCGCAAAAATGCATGCGTTTTGCGTTTTTGAAAATGCACATGCGTTTTGCATGCGTTTTTACATGCGTTCCCATTGAAATCAATGGGGAAAAAAACGCTAGCGTTTTTAATGCGTTTTTAGCAGTAAAAACGGCTAGAAAGGCAAATTTAGCAAAACGCACACCAACCTTAGATGTGGAGTTATATGGTAAGAGTGACTTCATAAGTTGATTATCTAGGTCAGAATAAGAACATATTGAACATCATTTTTATTTCAATCATAAAAAAAAAAAAATATTTTTTTTTTATTTTCCGAGACCCATGATGTTTTAATTTTTGAAGATACATAGATATGTGAGGGCTTACTTTATGTGCCCTGAGCTGACATTTTTACTGATACCATTTTGAGTCAGATACAACATTTTGATCGCCTTTTATTGCATTTTATTGTAACAACGTGGTGGCCTAAAAAACATAATTCTGGCGTTTCTATTTTTTTCCCATTAGGCCATTTACCAATTGGATTAATTTACTTCATATATTGATAGCTTAGATTCTTACGAACGCAGCGATACCAAATATGTGTATTTTTACATTTTTTTTACTGTTTTATTGCTATTTTCAGTTCAGCTCCTTTGGGGGCCCCTAAGAGAGTGGGGGCCCTAGGCAACTGCCCAGTCTGCCCCCCCCTAACTCCGGCCCTGTGTATCTATCCAAACAAGTCCAGTCAATGCTTCAACAAGACAAGGCACAATACTCCTTATCACACAGGAAAGATTCACTTATTATGATGTACAATTTTTGCATTATGAATAAAAAGTTAAAATACAGTGAAAAATTAAAGCAACACCTCAATCAGTGACACAGTGACCTGTATCAATCAACAATCCACATATAGTAAATAATCAAACATTATCATATACAGTCAAATGTACCTATGAGTAGAGATGAGCCACCACCCTAATGTTCGAATTCGATTCGTCGAATTTGAGATTTATTCGTCAAATGTTCGTTGAATGCTCGACTAACAATGCGAACCCAATTGAAATCAATGGCAGGCTACCGAAAACACATAGTAAAACACCTTCAAAGGGCTCCAAAAGCTGCCAAACTACTCAGAATGGACAACAAACCCCACACAAAGTGACAACAATTCAATCACAGTACAAATAATCACAGGCTAAGTGGCTTAAGTTTTCTACATTAACCTCTTAACGACTAATGACGAGTATACTCGTCATGAAAAGATGTCAGTTCCCGCATCATGACGAGTATAATCGTCATGGCTTTGAACTGTCACTGCTTCTAAACGAACAGTGACAGTTCAATTCTAAAAGCTGTCAGTGACAGCTGAGGGTCAGGGGGAGAGGTGTGGGCACCCCTGTTAACCCCCCCCTGCCCAGGACCCCTCCGATCGGCAGTGTAAAACTGAAACTGCCGATCGGAGCGATTCAGACATATTTACCCCTCCAGGTCTGATTGGAGCTCTCCAATCAGATCTAGAGGGGCCGATCGGCGGGTGCCCTCCCCCTACTCACCCCCCTCCCGCTCCAGGACACATGCCCCCCCCCGATCACATTTATCTGCCGGCGGGCTGCACACCCGGCGCACCCGCCAGCCATCACCAGCTCCAGCCCCCGCTCCATCCAGCTCCGCTTCCCCCATGTCCTGTCCCACCCCCCCTGTGTCCAGCCCCCCCTGTGTCCAGTTCCCACTGTGTCCGCCCCCCCCCCCCCTGTGTCCGGCCTGCACCCCGTCCCGCCGTCCACCCGCCCTCCTCCTTCTCTCCTCCAGGCTGCTTCTGCTTTTTATGCCGGCGGGCTCGTGCGCCCGCCGGTCCAGGTGCAAGGCCCCCTCCCCCTGCTCGTACTCACCCCCCCCAGCTGCTACCCCATCCAACCCCCTGCCCCCCCCCCAAGCCCCGCTCACCTATTCCGGCGGGCTGCACGGGCTCCTCGGCCTCCGCTCCTCCTCTGCAGTCTCCGGTGTGGCCCCTCCTCTTCTCAGGGGCTTCTCCTCCTCATCCATCGGTGGGTAAGTATGAATGAATGAATGAATGAATGAATGAATGGATGGATGGGTGGATGGATGGATGGGTGGATGGGTGGATGGGTGGATGGATGGATGGGTGGATGGGTGGATGGATGCGTGGGTGGATGGATGGGTGCGTGCGTGGATGGATGGGTGCGTGCATGGATGTGCGTGCTTGGATGTGCGTGCGTGGATGTGCGTACGTGGATGTGCGTACATGGATGTGCGTACGTGGATGTGCGTACGTGGATGTGCGTACATGGATGTGCGTGCATGGATGTGCGTACGTGGATGTGCGTACGTGGATGTGCGTACGTGGATGTGCGTACGTGGATGTGCGTGCGTGGATGTGCGTACGTGGATGTGTGCGTGCGTGGATGTGTGCGTACGTGGATGTGTGCGTACGTGGATGTGCGTGGATGTGGATGTACGTGGATGTCTGTGTGGATGTGCGTGGATGTCAGCATGCGTGCGTGGATCTGTGCATGCGTGGATGTGCGTGGATGTCAGCACGTGGATGTGCGTACGTGGATGTGCGTACATGGATGTGCGTACGTGGATGTGCGTGCGTGGATGTGCGTGCGTGGATGTGTGCGTACGTGGATGTGTGCGTACGTGGATGTGCGTGGATGTGGATGTGTGTGTGGATGTGCGTGGATGTCAGCATGTGTGCGTGGATGTGTGCATGCGTGGATGTGCGTGCGTGGTTGTGTGCATGCGTGGATGTCAGCACGTGGATGTGCGTACGTGGATGTGCGTACGTGGATGTGCGTGCGTGGATGATGGGTGCATAGGTGGATGGGTGGGTGCAACAAGGGATCAAGTGTCCTCTTGTTATAGTCTCTGGGATCATAGTCATGGTGCACTGTATAACTGATCATTGTCATACAGTGCACCATAACTCTGACCCCTGAGACTGTAGGAAGAGGACACTTGATCCCTTGCTGCAGTCTCTGGATTGAGCAGAGGCGATCGAGCGTCGTGGGACCTTCGTTGTGGACTACGTCGGATCTTTATAATAAAGATGGAGTCCGAATTTTGTTTGTGTTTTTTTTTTCAAATAAAAAGATTTTTCTATGTGTGTATTTTCTGACTATTTACCAGAAATTCCTAATGGCGGGTCTAACATTGTCCCTATATTATGAATCTCGGGCTTAGTGCCAGCTGCCAATAAAAAGCTGGCATTAACCCCTTTATTACCCAGTTTGCCACCGGCACCAGGGCAACTGGAAGAGCATGGGTACAGCGCCAGAAAATGGCGCTTCAATGAATGCGCCATTTTCTGGGGCGGCTGCGGGCTGCAATTCGCAGCATGGGGGGCCCAGAACGATTGGGCCTTTCCATGCTGAGGATTCCAGCCCCCAGCTGCTTAGTTGTACCTGGCTGGGCCAAAAATATGGCGGAGCCCTACGTCATTTTTTTTTCTAGAATTAGTTCTAGAAATAAAAAAAAAATGGGCTTCGCTGTATTTTTGGTTGCAGCCAGGTACAACGAGGCAGCTGGGGGTTGCTGGCAGTCTGTAGCTGCCAAGTTGTACCTGGCTGGACCAAAAATATGGCGGAGCCCTACGTCATTTTTTTTTTCTAGAATTAGTTCTAGAAATAAAAAAAAATGGGCTTCGCTGTATTTTTGGTTGCAGCCAGGTACAACGAGGCAGCTGGGGGTTGCTGGCAGTCTGTAGCTGCCAAGTTGTACCTGGCTGGACCAAAAATATGGCGGAGCCCTACGTCATTTTTTTTTTCTAGAATTAGTTCTAGAAATAAAAAAAAATGGGCTTCGCTGTATTCTTGGTTGCAGCCAGGTACAACGAGGCAGCTGGGGGTTGTTGGCAGTCTGTAGCTGCCAAGTTGTACCTGGCTGGACCAAAAAAATGGCGGAGCCCTACGAAATGGCGGCGTGTAAATAGGGAAATTCCTTCCTGGGTCCTGACACAGGAAGAAATTTCCCTATTTACACGCTGCCATTTCGCAGCAATTTCATGGCAACAGGCATAAATATCCCCAATGCCAGGCAGTTGCTACCTTTCAGTGGTGGCATGTAAAGGGTCCTAAAGGTACCTTTACATGCCGCCACTGTGCCTAGCAACAGGTATCCACCGCACGTGCACGCGCACGTTTTTTACGGTGGATACCGATCGCTGATGTCGCATGTACACGCCGCCATTGACGCATGTACACGCCGCCATTGAGTTGTCAATTGAAGGTATCTTTGTTCCCCGGAGGTTCTGACAGATTCTGCCACAAAGGAATATGGGCGTACATCTTTTGCGCTGCAAGTACATAGGCGTGACAGAGTTGTGTATTCCGTGACGCTAATACGTTGATTGGACAACGCAATAGCGTCATGATTGGCCAGCCTGTGCAGGAAGGCTGGCTAATACATGACGTCATTGCAATTGTGTAGTGTGAATGGACAGCTCTTTAAATATGGCGCCCTGTGAAGGGACAGCCAATGGAAACACAGTAGCCCCCACCAATGATCGCTGATGGGGTGTGGTATCCATGACGCTGTGGCACGCCCCTGTGACATCACTAGGCAACTCAACATCCATGCCTGTGCCCCGTTTAGACACCACTACCATGGCAATTGTGCCTTTGTGTTGCCTTCGGTTTTTGAGCACGGCTCAGCAACAGGTATCTGAGTCAACTGCAGGACACCGGGAGAAATTTCCCTATTTACATGCCACCATTTCGTAGCAATTTCATGGCAACAGGCACATATATCCCCAATGCCAGGCAATTGCTTCCTTGCAGTGGTGGCGTGTAAAGTGGCCCTAATGCCACCCAATAAGGGTAGCAATCCTTAAAGTTTGATCTGGATGTGTTAAAATTATGCTTTTTTTCTACCTTTTGAGAGGTCAGAGTAGTGTTGCACTGCATTTTTTTCCCTTGGCATTTTCTGTATGAATGTTATAGGCTGGCAGCCAATCAGGGCACATAAAACATATACAAGTTGTATATACAAGCACTTGTGTCCTTGGCTGGCTTATTTCATTGGCTGCCTAAGTCAGATGTCCCTGAGGATATAAGGCCATCTGCCGTCATCGCTATTTTAAGAGTGATACTGGTTAGGGTGGACAGTGCTGCTACCACTCCTTGCTGCTCCATTCGTGTTACACTAAAGGTACCGTCACATGCAGTGATATGGCTTCCATATCGCTGGAGATTTGACGTGAGCACGCACGTTGCGGCCACTTTTTTCTCATCGCTGTGGAGCTGTCACACGTAGCGATCCCACGGGTGATCTCCGGTGATCCTGCGTTCCGAAAATTGCCTGAGGCAGACCGGAAGCAATTTCCCTTTTCAACATCGCCGCGACACACGCCTCCACATCATCAGCGAAGTGGGCGTAGAGTGTGAGTACGACAAGTAGACAGGCGTGCCAGAGTGTTTCTCACCGTGCCTCTACCACTCCGATTGGCCAACACAACTGTATTACCATTGGTCAGCCTTGTCTGGACATCTGTCCACTACATGATGCATTTGCCCTCTCTAGTTGCTCGCTACTGCACGCTCGTGTCATGTGTTGCGGCTTCCAAAAGGCACTTTGGCGTCGCCAAAGTGCCACATAGGACGGCTCGTATGTTGCTCTGTGGATTACACTATGAATGGCTATGTGTGCGTCTGTTGTTTACATAGGTAAGCAGAAAACAACTCTCTGGACATATGTGGCTGGATTATGTGTGGCCCTGGCTGAACTATGTGTGTGCAGACATGTGTGTGTGCAGATACTGACGACTTCCTCCATCCTCAACAAACAGAATACAAATGTTCATGTGTGTGGACACATACCCATGTGTAAATCCATATAATATGGCCATGGAGACCTAGTCTGAGCATACAGTGTGGGCCAAAAGCCTGGACCTGTGTATTGGACATTAGCAGACAATGCTGCTGGGACCCATAACGACCATTGTGGTCTCACATACCTCTGTGCACAGCGTAATGTTATGTGCAACTGCCCTGTAGTTAAAAGTAAAGACAGACACAGGTAGTTCTGATCAGATTTCTTATTTGTTGGATTTGTGCACACAAAAAAAATTACAAGAACATACAGAACAAAAACACAAGTGTTAACATCACACAAATAATACAAATGTGAGCTCAAACAATGGCCATAAAATTTAAAGGTCAACCAAAAAAAAACAAAAAACTCATCCTGGTGGTGCTGCCTGACAACCGCAGCCACCCTACACCTGTTGTTGCTGCCAGGCCACTGCCCCATGGCCATTAAAGTAGGAGCAGTAGCTGTCTCTGCTGCTCCTGGCATCCTTTGGACTCTGACCATGGCTCAGCAGCTGGAGTGGCGCCAAACCTGGGTAGGTTGCACGCTACGCCACAGGACTGATTTCCCCTGTTGTGGAGTCCACTGAATCCACATAACATGTCGGCATGTATGATGCAGTATCCCTACGACACAGGAAGTTATGCAGCACACAGCATGCCAGCACTACTATATCTATAGATTCCAGTTTCATATTCAAAGGCATATGAAACACGCAGAATCTATTGGCCATGATCCCGTACGCATTTTCAACCACACGGCGAGCCCGGGATAGCCGGTAATTGAAAATTCGCTGCTCAGAAGTAACAGTCTTCTGGGGATATGGCCGAAGTAGGTCAGCATAAAGTGGAAAGGCTTCATCCCCCACAAATTCAAAGTTTAGATGACCGGGTGAGGGGGTGCTCGCAGTTGTAGGTGAGGAGCGGGGGGGTGCTAGCAGCTGTAGGTGAGGAGTGGGGGGAGGATGCTGGCAGTTGTACGTGAGGAGCGGGGGGGGCGGCAGAGGAGAGGAGGGGCACATGGTTACGGGGGGGCCCCCTACAGGTGGTTGAGGGGGCCCCTAGCCGGTCGGGGCCCTGGTACAGCTGAACCAGCTGCACCATGGTAGGTCCGCCCCTGGTAGAAAGGACGTCAGAAGCGTGCTACTTACCCTAAGGCTCTGGCCAGCTAGCTTGAGCACGCACTGGCGTAGCTGCTTTTTACATGCTATGAAGCCAATCACAACGCGACCACAGAAAAAAACAGTATAACAAACGTGTGGAAGTACACTGCTATAAAAAGGTAATAATAAAAAGCAAGTGCTTAGTAAAAAACAGTATCAAAAACAGGGTACTTAGTTAATACGTTTTTTGCAAAAAATGTACGTAAGCCGTTCCACCTCGCCACGGTGACCCTTATCAGAACAGTCCTATCTAACTAATTTAAAACCTGATTCTGTATAAATATACCTCATAGATGCAGGGTGAAGACGGGCCAGAGTCCAATATGGACACAGTGAAGCAGATAGCACTTTATGTGCCTGGCTCAGAAAAGGAGGGGTGATGCACTCACTGCCTCGCTAAACAAGAGAATAAATGAAAAACTGCAACTGAGCTAGGGCACAATGTGAACGGGTCTGTAGGACTGCGTTCACACCACCACATAACTAGACCACGGAAAAAAACAGTATAAAAAACGTGTGGAAGTACATTACAATAAAAGGGTAATAATAAAAAGCAAGTGCTTAGTAAAAAACTGTATCAAAAACAGGGTATTTAGTTAATACATTTTTCGCAAAGAATGTACGTAAGCCGTTCCACCTCGCCACGGTGACCCTTATCAGAACGGTCCTATCTAACTAATTTAAAACCTGATCCTGTATAAATATACCTCATGGATGTAGGGTGAAGACGGGCCAGAGTCCAATATGGACACAGTGCAGCAGATAGCACTTTATGTGCCTGGCTCAGAAAAGGAGGGATGGGGCACTCCCTGTCTTGCTAAACAAGAGAATAAATGAAAAACTGTAACTGAGCCAGGGCACAATGTGAACGGGTCTGTAGGACTGCGTTCACACCACCACATAACTAGACCACAGAAAACGACAGTATAACAAACTTGTGGAAGTACACTGATATAAAAAGGGTTCTGATAAGGGACACCGTGGTGAGGTGGAACGGCTTACGTACATTTTTTGCAAAAAACGTATTAACTAAGTACCCTGTTTTTGTGACTGTTTTATTACTAAGCACTTGCCTTTTGTTATTACCTTTTTATAGCGGTGTACTTCCACACGTTATGATTGGTTGGCGGAACCTTAAAAATGGCACTGTTGAAAGCACTTGTGTGTTGCCAAGTTATATACAACATCGTGGTAGCGTCTCTTCAAGCACACTCTGCTGGTCAGACGGTAGGTTTAGCGATGTACATGCCTTGATCATCTGTACCTGACAGTGTTTTTGTCTACTACCCCTACCTACTGCCCCATCTGTAATGTTGTATAGAATCCTGTTGTGTATGTAGCCTTACATGGATGGTGTTTGTGAGGTTTATGTAGCCATGTTCCGGACGTGAATGTAATGTGTCACACATAATGTGGGCCTACGCAGTACATCTACCTAATGTACTGTTGTCCGCATTGTCTACATAATGCGCCAAACACCTCCCAAACCTGTAAGGTAGATATACAGCAAACAAGACTGCCATACAACTGTATTGCTGTTGCTACATAGTGCCTTTGCTCATACATGTATATCTACACAACCGTATATTGAATAATGCATCTTCAAACCTTACAACAAACTACATGTGCTTGTAGTTTACTGTTGGGTTACCATATATCTTCACATTAAACAATGTCAGGCTTTATTGCAATGATCTTACCTAATTAAGCCACAATGATTACCTGTTGTGATTATGTGCCCATTATACATGGGACATTATGTGAACACACATATATCTATGTGTGGCTTTGATGTGCTTTCTGGTTATGTTGCAGATGGAGGACAATCAGGATTTTGTTGGCAATGTACCAGGACCACAAATGCCTGTGGCAGCTGCGTTCACCTGATTATAAAAATAATCAGGTGACAGATGTGGCCTATGGCCGCCTTGTTGCCTTCACCCAAGAGCACCAACCCGTCGCTGCCTGCTGGATCCGGCTGGTTCCAGAAATACGGCGAAGCCCACGTCAAATTTTTTTCTGACAAATCCATAAAACAATGTAAATAAAAGGGACTGCATCTTTATTAACCCCTGGACCATGGGCGAGGGGTTAATAAAGATGCAGTCCCTTTTTTAGGATTGTTTTATTAATTTTTCAGAAAAAAAATGACGAGGGCTTCGTCGTATTTCTGGAACCAGCCGGATCCAGCAGGCAGCGACGGGCTGCCCCCAACCCCCAGGTGCCTATTTGTACCTGGCCAGACACAAGAATATATGGGAGCTCTTTTTTTTTATTATTTCATGAAATAATAAAAAAAAATGCGTGGGGCTCCGCGCAATTTCTATGTCTAGCCAGGTACAGCTAAGCAGCTGGGGGCTGGAATCCGCAGCGCAGGGAGGCCCAAGCTTTCTGGGCACCCCCCGCTGCAAATTGCAGCCCACAGCCGCCCCAGAAGATGGCGCGTTCATTGAAGCGCCATCCTCTGGCGCTGAACCCCGCTCTTCCAGCGGCCCTGGTGGCAGTGGCACTCTGGGTAATAAAGGGGTTAATACCACCTTTGTTATACAAGCTGGTATTAAGCTCGGGATTCTTAATGTCAGGCCAGGTTTGACCCGCCCACTAAGAATCTCCAATAAAGGGTTAAAAAAAAAACACAACACAGAGAAATTTTTTTATTAGAAATAAAAAAAAAAGCCATTAGGGACTCCATCTTTAATTAAAAAAATCCTCTTCCGTCCGACGTAGTCCAAAACGCGATGTCCTCTCTGCTACATCCCCTGTGCATAGATATAGATGTCTATGCACAGGGAATGAGCAGACTGAGAACAATCTCAGCTCTGCTACATCAGGCAGCAGGCGGGCTCTAGGACCCTGGAGCTACGGCAGCCTGCAGGACCCGAGGGCACAGAACAGACAGCTGGACTCGTTACTCTGCGAGTTTCCCTGCGATTACTTGCACAGTAACGAGTCTAATGCAAGTCAATGGCAATCCTAGTTTTGTCAGAGTCTCTGACAAAACTAGGATTGCCATTGATTTGCATTGGACTCGTTACTGTGCGAGTAAACGCTGGGAAACTCGCAGAGTAACAAGTCCTAGCAGATAGAGCCTGAAGCTTCCGAGACACATCTGCGATTTGTAAATCGCACATTACTCGCTATTACTCGCTTCCCCATTTATTAACAGTGGGCCCGCTAGACTCGCAATGAGTAGTGAGTCCCGGGCTCGGACTCGCTAGAGTCAAGCGATTCCGAGTAATTTAGGACTCGCCCATCACTAGTTGGAGCACATTATCATGTTTGAACTTTATGTCTCATGTATGTGTCAATATGTATTGTGATGTAGTATGACACGCCAAGCCTGTGTGTCACTTGTATAGGCCACATAACCAAGATAACATGGTCATGCAGATATTTGGACATATGCTACATCCCTTTGTCCCCTAGGAGTCACAATGCATTTGTTGTAAAGGATGATCACCTACATTGCTCAACAATTGTGTACACGTCACCCAGTAAATGCTAGTGTTGTTTGCCAATGCTGATGAGTAGTGTGTTACCCATTGTTTTGTTTTGGATGTGGCTTAAATTGGGTCAGTAAGGTAGTATAGTGCTATGAACATTGATGGTGTACATTCATGCAGCATATCCGTATATTTGAAAAAATGTTTGCACTGTCAATGTGACCCCTCACAAATTTGTTTGTGGCATCAAGATGTAGCCTTAGCAAAGAGGTGTCAACTCCATACTCAAGCACCCTTGTGTATATAGTCATGACGTCAGACAGTAGTGGGATTTGCACAATAATTTTATTGGGTAAATCCCTTTTTTTTTTGTGGGGTTGTTGTTTTTGGCCTTTTTTTAAAGGTTGGCCAAGGTGAATCAACACCCTTTATTTTTTTTTGCTTTGTTTTTTTTTTTTTTTTTTTAAAAACCTTGTTTTTTTTTTGTTTTGTTTCTTTTTGGTTTTGGCAAACTCCAAATAGACAGCATATTTTCCCTGGTGACTGTTGAGCGACAGCCTTGTTGAACACATTAAAAAATAAAAAAAAAATCTAAAGTTTAAAAACAAATCATGGCAACATGTCACACCCTAAACACACAAGGGGGATGTGAAAAGGGGAGAAAAACAAATAAAAAAATTAGACCTCTGGCACAACCCCAGGATGATCCCCAGCCTGCCCACCAGTGAGACGCTGGATGATGGCCCACATTCTGTTCACATTGGCCTGCGCCTCACGGTGGACAGCAAGCAACTCCTCTATGGTTTGTTGGCCTGTTGGGTAAATATACAATATTAGTATAATGTAACTCTGTGTTGACCAATGATCCACAGAATCCACAATTTCCCTTGTTGGTGGTTTGGATGACGTACCTGGCAACATGGGCACAGCTGCTGTGCCATCTGCATTAACCAAAGGGATACAACAAAAACAGGAAGGCATTAACACCGGGTCAGACAGGGCAAATTTGGAAAAGCAAGCTTGTTTCATATGGTCAACACGTACCATCAGGGCCACCTACACCAGGCTCACATTCACCCTGTGGGGAACATTCCCCAACAGGGCTGCCAATTGGCTGTCTACGTTGTGTGGAGGGGTGGCACGAGGTGATGGTGTCTGTTGCCGGTCGTGTGTGGGTCCTGGGTCAGGCGTTGGGCCTCTTGTTGTCCTTTCAGGTGGGTTGGCGGGTGGGCTCTGCGGCCTTGAGGCTGGGCTGCCAGGTGCAGGGGGGGGGCTCTGAGGTGTCCCAGAGCCAGAGCTGCCTGCTGGTGTGGACGCAGCCCTTACAGGAGAAGGGTGCGGTGTGTTTGCCGGTTGGTGTTGCTGGTGGGGATGAACGTTTGGCGGGTGGTGGGCTTGCCGATGGTGATGGCTGCCCTTCAGAGCTGTCAGCATCCTCTGTAAGATTGAACATTGCAATTATTAACACATGTACACCATCCACAACTCCTATGCCAACAGACATGTCATTTGTATGGGTGTCAGTAATGACTGCAGTCAGCATGTAAATGCTTGTTGCTTGGCCCATAGTGATGTGATGTGAGCTGACTGTGCACATCTCTACATGGGCATGGCCAAACACACTGTTTTGTGGGCATGCAGTACACACACCAATATAGTGTTGCCCATAACAGAGACTTTAAAGGGGGCGAAGTGGCGCTCGCCTGCGCTGCTTCCCTGAGGAAGAAGCCCGGTAGCAGCTCCAAAACGCGTCAGAAATAAAGCAAATATTTTATCCAGATATTCCGACTGTCTGGTATTCTTCATCAGCAGCGCAGGCGAGCGGCACTTCCTCCCCTTTGGAGTTAACTTCACCGCGGTCATCCGTGGAGGTGCGGGTCCTGCAGCAGCTGTCTATCTAAGTGGTAATACTTGGTTGTGGGTTACACACACCACATCAGGTTAGCAGTTTTCATTAAGATTTCCTGTCATCCTGTCCGAGGGATAAGACCCTATTGTGCATTATCTCATTAACAGATGACAGAGACCTTGACATACACAATTGGGTCATTAATGTTGTGTGTGCAGACCTATGCTGTGGATGAAGGGGCTACATGATGGAATATTGTCCATCACAACACAGTGTGACAAATGTTACCAACTACACAAAGCACTCACTGATCTCAGGGAGACCAGTCATGGAGAACACTGCGGGCAGCCGGCTAAAGCGCTCAAACACAGTGAAATCCATGATGCATTACCCCCTGGAAATTTGAATATGCAAATGGAGTCCATGGAGCCTCGAGTTTGAGACTCTTAATCGAGGCTCCACAGACTCCATATTCAAATGTAACCAACTATTCTGACACATCCATATCCATACAGAGTAATGTACGATGCACATGACACACAGGGTTAAGGTAGTGTAGTGGTCACGTGCCAATATACATTTAGGATCAGGGTAATGGATATTTTGGACTTCCCAACAACATTGTGTGACAGCCTATATGTCACACAGCATGCTGATACTTACTGTATATGGTCATGATGGGCAATACATGACGTACATGTTAGACTGGTTTCACATTGCATATTTTTGTCCTGTCCATGGGATCCTACTTTTTGTAGGATCCCATGGACAGGAACGGACACCACTGGAGGTGACCTATTTCTGTGTCTGAATCCGTGATAATCACGGATCCGGACACAGAACGAGCTGTGTGGGGTAATTTCACTTCTGCAATGTATATATATATACATTGCAGAAGTGAAATTTAAATGAAAGCAAGTGTTAAAAAAAAAATCAATCCTCACCTGTCCAGCGAACCCAAAATGTGCGCCATCTAGCTCCGAATGCTGAAAGGACATGGCTGGGCAGGGCTACCTGCTCAGCGTCATCGGTCACATGACTGTGACGTCATGCCAGGTCCTGTACATCCGGAGATGCCGCACATCGGGGGATCGCTGGAAAGGTGAGAATCGATTTATTTTTTTATTTTTAACACTTGCTTTCACTTAAATTTCACTGGATGGTTTCTCGGACTCGATTTTAGTGTACTGAGCATGCTCAGTACATAAAAATCGCTCCTAACCATCTAATTTAACTTCTGCAATGTATATATATATGCTCAGTACACTAAAATCGAGTCCGAGAAACCATCCAACGCTTTCTCGGAACCGTGCTCCATAGGCCCCCATGTTATGGGCCACGGATCATGTTGGATCCGATTCGGTCCGATTTGATCTGCTGTGCCCAAAATCGGAGCAATCTCCAATTTTGGGTACAGCAAAAAAATCGGACCAAATTGGATCCAATAAAATCGGATGGCAATTAGGCCAAATCTGATCCAATCCCCATAGTGATACATAGGGGCCGAATCGGATCCGTGGCTGTCCGTTTTACAACGGACAGCCACGGATGGTAAAAATACGCAGTGTGAAACCAGCCTTAACTTCATCCTTATTATCCAGCTATGTATGTTGATATACTGATATGCCGGCAAAGTTCACATTAACAATGGCAACACATAGTAGTGTAGTCTGCACTTTCATGTTGCATATTGCACACCCTGCAGATGCAGAGGGATGGAGCCTCAACATCAGGGAATCAGGGTACCTATCTGACAGGCTACACTTCCATGTGTTGCTAAAGCCTTGTTTGTTGTTTTGATGAGGTATGTGTGTATCACAAGTACTCACCATGCAGCCTCCTAATCTGTGCCGGAGGGTGTCAATGCGCCCTGGACACTTGTATTTAAGGTCCGCCACCTTCTTCTGTATCTGCTGGGTGGTGCGCTCCACACCCAGTCTCCTCAGCAGGGCCCTCTTTACTTTACGCAGGATGGCCTGCTTGTGGAGATGTGGGTGCTGGTGCTGGTAGCACCAATAATCCCAGCTGTCCAAGATATTGAACAGAATTAGCAGCTCTGGCTCGCCCCATGCTGCAGCTCTCTGTCCTGACGCCATCGCTACCTCTGCAGGGGAAGGGAAAGCACCTGGAAGGCAGGGCCCAACATGACACAACAACATGACGTCATTGCGCACGCTCGTTACCCCGAGGAGACATAAGGGACTGCACAACTTAAGGTGCAACAGAGTTGTGTGCCTTTCTGGGACGCCTTAACGCCACCTCAATACATGATGAAGGAACCGCAGGGTGACGGACATGCGTGGCAACTGGAGGACATATATGCATTACTATTTCCTTTCTGCCAATATATGCTTTGGGATTTGGGTATGGTGAACATGTTGCTTTTCACATTTCAGCCAACACCAATAGCACTTGGCTTAGTACACATATATTTTAGGGTATGTTTGCATACACCAATGTACATTGGCCTTTTAACATTTATTCAGGACGTCAAAACATCACACACGCAGTATCATTATGATACGGAACTCCATGATGCTTGTACTTTGCCTTTCAAGACACTTGTGAAGAAGAAGAAGGTGAGTCTGGTGAAGAACGCAAAGATCATCAAATATGGCACCTTAGCCATGGCCAGCCAATGGGAACGCAGGAGCGGCCACCAATCGTGCCAGACAGGGCCGCCAAACGAAACGCTCAGGCACGCCTCTGGAATTGCTTCCAGATGGTCTGAGCTCGCTTTCTACATCGCTATCGCCCTGTCACACGCCATGATGCGCAGAAAATCGCATGGTGGTAATCACCTGATTTCACTGCAGAGCAGGACGATCAGGCGACGCGCCACCACCGATTTCTCGCCGTAATATCGCCCTGTCTCATGCCACGACGCACTGGCGATGTGGTTTCTACATTGCAGAAAACGCAATTTCACGGCGATATCACCGGCAATATCGTCGTGTGTCACGGTACCTTAAAAGACAGCTAGCTACTTGATTGCCTTTTAGATAGAATAACAGGGCAGCGTGTCCATCCAGACATAAGCAGTTTTTGATGAAAGAAGTGTGATTATTAAATCTATGTGTATTGCCATAGTCACATTTTTTGCATACAACAAGTGATTGCCAAATTTTAGCATTTGCCCTACAAAGGCTCTGTTTGGCCTCACAGCAGTGATTGCAAAGTCTTTCAGTTTCCCCTAAAAAGACTGTGTTTGGCCTCTAACCAGGGATTGCCAAATCTTTCAGTTTGTATCAATAAGGCTTTTTTTTTTTTCTCAAAGCAGTGATTGCCAAATCATTCAGTTTCCCCTAAAAAGGCTGTGTTTGGCCTCTAACCAGTGATTATGAAATCCTTTAAATTCCCATAAAAAGGCTGCTTGGCATATGACCAGTGATTGTCAAATCCTTCAGTTTGTACTAAAAAGACATTTTTTTGCTTCAAAGCAGTGATTGCCATATCATTCCGTTTCCCCTATAAAGGCTGTGTCTGGCATCTAACTAGTGATTGCCAAATCCCTCAGTTTGTACTAAAAATTAATTTTGTTTGCCTCAAAGCAGTGATGGCCAAATACTTGAGTTTCCTTTAAAAAAGTTGGGTTTGACCTGTAACCAGTGAATATCGAATCCTTCAGTTTCCCCTAAAACATCTGTGTCTGGCCTCTAACCCAGGGGTCTCAAACTCGCGGCCCGCGGGCCGCATGCGGCCCCTGGGACTTCCCTGTGCGGCCCCCAGCACCTTGAACAAAGAACTATGCTGGCGGCGGTCCAGTGCATGGGGCCGCCGCGGTCTCCACTATAACATTACTTCCGGCCGCTTCACTGTCTCTGCCGCTCACTCTGCCGCGGTGTACGGAGCTGAGCCGCGTGCGTATGAGGTGTACGGAGCTGAGCCACATGTATACAAGGTGTACGGAGTGGAACAATGTGTACGAGGTGTACGGAGCAGAGCCACTTATGTACGAGGTGTACGGAGCAGAGCCGAGTGTGTACAAGGTGTACGGAGCTGAGTTGCATGCGTATGAGGTGTACGGAGCTGACCCGCGTGCGTATGAGGTGTACGGAGCTGAGCTGCATGCGTACAAGGTGTACGGAGTGGAGCCACATGCGTACGAGGTGTGTGTACCAGTGGTAACCCCCAGCGGATGCCGCTCCAGCTCTTATAGTCTCGGCTGCCTTTGCCGGTAGCATTCTTCTCCAGAGTCTCTGATAATAATAAGTAATCGAGATTCGCTGCCGTTTTCTGGAAGCTTGTGACCCCTGGCTCCAGAGCTCACTTCACCCCCTCAATGGGTGGGGGCCCGGGGAGAGACCATACATCTCTGTGGCTCCTGCAGAGCTCAGCTCACCCCCAGTCTGTGTCCCCTAGCCCTCTGCAGTGCTGTATATACTCATTGTCCTGTATATTGTATATATAACAATTTCCTATGTGATGTATTTGATTTACAAAACTTATTGTCACAGAGTCGACTGCGCTCCAGACCAACACAAAGTTGGAAGATCAGATATCACCGACCATCGCAGAACACAGAGAAGCAGCTGTAGCCATTAAATTAGGTGAGGTAATTAATTTAATGTAGCCGATAATTTTCATTGTGATGTGCGGCCACTAAATGATGGTAGAAATTTCCAAATGTCCCTCCAGCAGCAAAAAGGTTCCCCACCCCTGTACAAGGTGATGAATAACACCAGCAGTATTATTCTGCCTCATGTGGCATTTATTGTTCACATCCCTCCACAGCTCTGATAAATAACAATGTATAGAAAGAGATTAATGTGTGATTGGGGAGGACGTGGTGCAGAAAGGGAGTTTTTCCAATAGTGGGTGGTGAAACTATTGAAGGTTTGATGGGTGGAGGCGGAGCGTGGGTGGAGGCGGAACCTGGATGGAGGCGGAGCTTGGTGGAGGCGGAGTTGGGGTGGAGTCTCAGGGGGCCCCAAAATTTTGCTAGTAAGGGGCCCCAAAATTTCTACTGGCAGCCCTGGTAATAATACCAGTGTAGTATTAAATTTTAAACATAAACCTGTTAAAGAGTTAATCACTGACTCAACTTCAGACCAGAATGGTCGTAAGACCTTGCAACCCCAGAATACATGCATCAAACTACCAACATGTGTACAGTTCCTCCAGCATAAGGCTGAGTTGGTATCCTTGATTTTGGCTAATTTAGCCGGAGCATAGTACCACCTCGTATATATCTTGTAGTGAGTTTCCAGTAAGGAGACACATGGGATATAACGGTAGATAATATCAAAATTCTGCTGTAGGTGAATTGGTGAGATATTTATTAGTGATGAGCGAGTACTAAAATGCTCGGGTGCTCGAAGCTCGGGGCAAGCATCCCTAGATACTCGTGTACTCGGCCTGAGCACCGAGCCCAATGTTATCCTAAGGGAGACCCGAGTATTTTTATGAAATGACTGCCGGCAGCATGTAGAAACCCTAAAAATGTCACAAAAGTCTCAGAAGAGTGCTCAAATGACATGGCAACACCATGGGAAAGACCCCTGGAAGCATTTCTCACTCAAAAGTCACAGCTGTGAACAATGTTGTCCGAGTTTCACGCCATTTTTACGGAGTCACCAGAAAACCTTCCAAAATGACACCAAAATGAATATTCAGGGTGGAAATGTTAAGGGCACATACCCAATAGTGGGATACAGCTGATGTATGTTACTTTTTGTGATTACATGAAAGATTTTACGTGAAAACATTGTGCGGCACTCCGATGACCCTGAGAAGAGACGTACATGAAGCCCTATAATAAATGTTATAAACTCCACAGCACCTCGTGGCAATCGGAATCAATTGTATTCCCAATGGGCGCACGTCAACAGCCAGGGAGCTCCACCTGGCATAGGCATATAAATATAAGTAAGAACAGCGCCTCACCAGCTGGTATATTTCAAAGTATCAAGATTTATTCCGTCATCTCAGCACGACGTTTCGGTCTGGCGACCTTTTTCAAGTGCATATACCCCATTACAACACAGTGCCATTTATATCATCAAAACTCCACCCACCATAACAATTAACCAATCAATATATAGTGAATGACAAACAAAGTTAAAAAGTCATATTAGCTAGACAGAGATCAACTATCAGTATATTACCCACACAGTATGTAACGAGTACAGTCTCCCGATCCCTTAGGAATACTCATCAATGTTATCCAAGTCCATGAAAATCAAAATCGTACTTTCTCCTGCAGTCACTAGTGTCTCCCAATCGCTGACACGCGTCGCTCCGTTGTCATAGTGATCATGTCGTCAGATCACATTCACCAACCAGCAGCCCGCTACACTCTGTGCACCCGGAACTCCCTACCGGGTCCTGTGCGCATGCGTCGGCGTCTTCCATTGATTCGCCGCTCTAGCTGTCGCTCCAAGTTTAGAACGAGGCCGTGTGGTGACGTATTTCCTGTCTCCGACATTCATAGGGACCGTCACACAGTGAATCAAGGGAAATGTCCACATATCTTACAATATTCATGGATCCTCAGCAAAATTGTATCAAAACATCACTCTGCGATCACTATGGGGAAGAGGCATCTTCTGCAGTATATAAAAGACTAAAAAATACCCATTAGATAATTCACAGATGTATAACCATAACCAAGTGCCCCCGGGGGTCCGCACCATTTATTTATGCATCATAATCAAAATAGCATAAAAATAATAAATCACTACCAACCAGACATATATCATACCTAAGGGAGCAATTCATTTGGTGCATATATGGAGACATAACCTATCACCCTATATCCAACTACATTATGCACCAATATCAATATTCCATTGGGGATCGTATGACCCTTCCATGTGTCCCCCTATCAGGCAAGTATTAATACATAATTTATCACACATTTCCATCTTACCCCCAAGGGAGGGAGATCTGTTATTAAATTACCAGACAGTTTCCATAGTACAATCATGATGCATATATACTGTACGTAGAGTACTGTGTTTCCATAGAGTTGTCATTCTTTCCATCTAGATCAAAATATGACACAGTTAAAATGATAAAAACAACCTACAAGATGAGAAAAGCTAGATAGACATCAACATGATCCTAATAGACAACCCCGTTGATCGTAATCAACATTCATACCTTTAGGGACCAGGGTGTCCAGTTCGAATATCCATTTCAGTTCCTTTTTCCTCAACATGGCCACACGGTCACCACCTCTTCTGAGTGGAGGGACGTCGTCAATGACCCTAAAGCGAAGTTGGTTGACCGTGTGTCCCATGTCGTGGAAGTGTCTCGGAACTGGCAATTCAACCATACCCGTTCTGATTGTGCTCTTGTGCTTTCCTATTCTAGTTTTTATTTCCATCGTCGTCTCTCCGACATAAAGGAGGCCACATGGGCAAACAATAGTGTAAACAACAAAGCTACTATTGCAAGTATATCTCCTATTGATGTTATATTTCTTTCCAGAACGGGGATGGTTGAAGAATCTGCCTTTCAATATGTTACCACAGCATGCGCATCCCAGACAAGGGAAATTCCCAAGGCTGGGGGGCGCAAAAGTAGTTTGAATATTCTTTTTCGAACTCCCTATGTCTGAACACACAAGGTCATCTTTCAAGTTGCGTCCCCTCCTGTATGACATCAGGGGAAACAGCTTGAAGTCCTCCACATCACTATGGCCCTTCCCAAGAAGAGGCCAATGTTTTTTAATCACATCCGTGATTTTTCCGCTTACCCCACAATAAGTGGTTACAAATGGTACTCTCTTAGCAGATGCCACTCTCGTTTTAGGAATCAATAGTTCACTACGGCAAACATTTAACGCTTTAGTTTTATATCCTATAAGATCAGACTTAGGATAACCTCTTTTAAGGAATCTGTTGACCATTTCTTGTAGTCTTTTGTCAATTATCGAGTCGTCCGACACAATCCTGCGGACTCTCAACATCTGACTCCAAGGTAAGGATTCCACCATTCTCCTCGGGTGCTCGCTCGAAAAATGCAACGTACTATTTCTGTCCGTATCTTTCACGTACAGATCAGTAATTAGTAATCCATCTTTCTTGTAGACCATCGTGTCCAAAAATTGCATTTTTTCAAGGGAGCAAGACATGGTAAACCCCAGGCCGGGATGGACATTATTTAATGCATTGAAAAAATCCTCCAACCCATCCCTGTCACCGTCCCACACAAAGAAAATGTCATCGATGTAGCGCCGCCAGCCCCTGACATGGCGCCAGGATGGTGAACTGTACACGTGTTCGCCCTCGAGGACAGCCATATAGATGTTAGCATACGTTGGGGCTACATTGGACCCCATGGCTGTCCCCCGGCGCTGCAGGTAGTAGTCATCCCCAAAGAGGAAAAAATTCCTCCTGAGGATGAACCCCAACAGCGCCAGGGCGAACCGTGCACAGTCTGGCGCCATGTCAGAGGCGGCCAGCGTCACATCGATGGCTGCGAGACCTCTCTCGTGCTCAATAGATGTATATAGTGACACAACGTCAAACGAGACTAACCAAGTAGAGTCATTGACTTGTACCCCTGTCAAAGAACGAATGAAATCACCTGTGTCTTTTGTATACGAAGGTGCTGTGACAGCAAATCTCCGCAACAAATGATCGAGGAAAATTGACACTTTGTTACACAATGACCCTCGCCCTGAGACGATTGGACGTCCCGGGGGGTTCTTTAGGTCCTTGTGTATTTTTGGAAGAATGTATAGCGTCGGCACCACTGGATATTCCACCATCAGATATTCAGAAAGCCCCAGATCAATGACGCCATCCGTCAAGGCATCCGTGATCAAAGACTTTAACTCCAATTTGAATTGTATAGTCGGGTTCATAGATAGTTTTTCATAAACCAAAGCATCTCCGAGTTGTCTCATAACTTCCCCTCGATATTGGACAGTGTCCATCACCACTATAGCCCCACCCTTATCGGCGGGCTTAATGGTGATGGACACATTGTCCTTAAGTTTCTTGATCTCCTCTCTCTCAATTCGTGTGGTATTGGACTTTCCCTTCCTGACATAGTTTTTCTTTAATTTAGTGATGTCATTTTTAACCTATTTAATAAACGTTTCAATAACAGGGTCATGTCCTGGAGCTACAAAGTTACTCCTTTTCCATAAATCCACACTCCTGAGAGAGAGGGTATCTTCTGGTACCATTGATACCTTATTTTCTTTCTCAGAAAAATATTTTGCCAAACCCAATCTACGAAAAAACAAATACAAATCGTTGTCAACATCAAACCAGTTTACATAGCCCGTAGGGCAAAACGTGAGTCCCTTGGACAGGATCATATTTTGTTCCTTACTGAGGTTAATAGATGATATATTTACCACCAGCTGTTCGTCGCCAGTCACCGTCTCCTGGATCTCGATCTCGTCGCCGGTTTCTGTCCGTTTTCCTCTGTGTTTCCTGCCACCCCTGTGGCCATACCGGATCCGGGTCCTGGGCCTTTGGGTTTGGGTAAAAAACCAGCCCCAGACCTGTTGCCACCATCATCCGTGGAATCAGATTCACCTGCGGGTCCTGGGGGTTGGGGCGTACGTGAATTCTGGGGTTTCCTAGGTTTCCTATTTGGTCTTTTGGGCCCTGGTTTGGGCTTATTGCCCTGTGGTGTAAAAATCCTGTACTGCCAGCCATAAACATGACCATTATTATAGTCCTCAATGTCCCGGAACCACTTGGTCTTTTTCACATCCTCCAAATTAGATCTATATTTCAACATATTATCGTCCATCACAGTATCAATAGCACTAAATTCCTCTTCAGTAGTGATATCAATCAAAGCTGTTCTTGTCTCAGACACTTTTTTACTCAAGGTTTCAATCTCCTTTTTCAAAAACTCAATATTGAGCAACATGATGTCAAATGCATATTTGTTACTGATGGCTTCAAACTTTGCACAAAAGCTGGTATTATTAGGCAACAAAGATGGTTGCAAATTTGGACGTAGTCCCCGAGGAATCCGCCTCGCTTTATAATATTCAACCAGCGTTACAATATGTAATTCTATAGAAATGCATTTTTTCTGCTCATTTTCCCATTTGCGCTTCAACATATCTGTGGTAGGTTGATTAAGAAATGAGTTGTCTACCTCGGTATCAGAGATAATCCTCATCGCTTCCTCATCCGTATAGGAAAAGGGACTCACGGAACCCGACCCACCAGCTCCTGGGTCAGACATCTCTATAGCTGTATATCCACTGGTGCACGTGTAGACTGACTCAATCACAATAATAAATGTTTAAAACTCCACAGCACCTCGTGGCAATCGGAATCAATTGTATTCCCAATGGGCGCACGTCAACAGCCAGGGAGCTCCACCTGGCATAGGCATATAAATATAAGTAAGAACAGCGCCTCACCAGCTGGTATATTTCAAAGTATCAAGATTTATTCCGTCATCTCAGCACGACGTTTCGGTCTGGCGACCTTTTTCAAGTGCAGCGGCGCTACATCGATGACATTTTCTTTGTGTGGGACGGTGACAGGGATGGGTTGGAGGATTTTTTCAATGCATTAAATAATGTCCATCCCGGCCTGGGGTTTACCATGTCTTGCTCCCTTGAAAAAATGCAATTTTTGGACACGATGGTCTACAAGAAAGATGGATTACTAATTACTGATCTGTACGTGAAAGATACGGACAGAAATAGTACGTTGCATTTTTCGAGCGAGCACCCGAGGAGAATGGTGGAATCCTTACCTTGGAGTCAGATGTTGAGAGTCCGCAGGATTGTGTCGGACGACTCGATAATTGACAAAAGACTACAAGAAATGGTCAACAGATTCCTTAAAGAGGTTATCCTAAGTCTGATCTTATAGGATATAAAACTAAAGCGTTAAATGTTTGCCGTAGTGAACTATTGATTCCTAAAATGAGAGTGGCATCTGCTAAGAGAGTACCATTTGTAACCACTTATTGTGGGGTAAGCGGAAAAATCACGGATGTGATTAAAAAACATTGGCCTCTTCTTGGGAAGGGCCATAGTGATGTGGAGGACTTCAAGCTGTTTCCCCTGATGTCATACAGGAGGGGACGCAACTTGAAAGATGACCTTGTGTGTTCAGACATAGGGAGTTCGAAAAAGAATATTCAAACTACTTTTGCGCCCCCCAGCCTTGGGAATTTCCCTTGTCTGGGATGCGCATGCTGTGGTAACATATTGAAAGGCAGATTCTTCAACCATCCCCGTTCTGGAAAGAAATATAACATCAATAGGAGATATACTTGCAATAGTAGCTTTGTTGTTTACACTATTGTTTGCCCATGTGGCCTCCTTTATGTCGGAGAGACGACGATGGAAATAAAAACTAGAATAGGAAAGCACAAGAGCACAATCAGAACGGGTATGGTTGAATTGCCAGTTCCGAGACACTTCCACGACATGGGACACACGGTCAACCAACTTCGCTTTAGGGTCATTGACGACGTCCCTCCACTCAGAAGAGGTGGTGACCGTGTGGCCATGTTGAGGAAAAAGGAACTGAAATGGATATTCGAACTGGACACCCTGGTCCCTAAAGGTATGAATGTTGATTACGATCAACGGGGTTGTCTATTAGGATCATGTTGATGTCTATCTAGCTTTTCTCATTCTTGTAGGTTGTTTTTATCATTTTAACTGTGTCATATTTTGATCTAGATGGAAAGAATGACAACTCTATGGAAACACAGTACTCTACGTACAGTATATATGCATCATGATTGTACTATGGAAACTGTCTGGTAATTTAATAACAGATCTCCCTCCCTTGGGGGTAAGATGGAAATGTGTGATAAATTATGTATTAATACTTGCCTGATAGGGGGACACATGGAAGGGTCATACGATCCCCAATGGAATATTGATATTGGTGCATAATGTAGTTGGATATAGGGTGATAGGTTATGTCTCCATATATGCACCAAATGAATTGCTCCCTTAGGTATGATATATGTCTGGTTGGTAGTGATTTATTATTTTTATGCTATTTTGATTATGATGCATAAATAAATGGTGCGGACCCCCGGGGGCACTTGGTTATGGTTATACATCTGTGAATTATCTAATGGGTATTTTTTAGTCTTTTATATACTGCAGAAGATGCCTCTTCCCCATAGTGATCGCAGAGTGATGTTTTGATACAATTTTGCTGAGGATCCATGAATATTGTAAGATATGTGGACATTTCCCTTGATTCACTGTGTGACGGTCCCTATGAATGTCGGAGACAGGAAATACGTCACCACACGGCCTCGTTCTAAACTTGGAGCGACAGCTAGAGCGGCGAATCAATGGAAGACGCCGACGCATGCGCACAGGACCCGGTAGGGAGTTCCGGGTGCACGGAGTGTAGCGGGCTGCTGGTTGGTGAATGTGATCTGACGACATGATCACTATGACAACGGAGCGACGCGTGTCAGCGATTGGGAGACACTAGTGACTGCAGGAGAAAGTACGATTTTGATTTTCATGGACTTGGATAACATTGATGAGTATTCCTAAGGGATCGGGAGACTGTACTCGTTACATACTGTGTGGGTAATATACTGATAGTTGATCTCTGTCTAGCTAATATGACTTTTTAACTTTGTTTGTCATTCACTATATATTGATTGGTTAATTGTTATGGTGGGTGGAGTTTTGATGATATAAATGGCACTGTGTTGTAATGGGGTATATGTACATGAAGCCCTGTCTTGACATAATGTGCCCATTTTGAGGAAGTGGGTCTATTGTAGTATTTTCCTTTGCCAGGGCAGTCCAAAATTGGGAGGTTCACCAATGCCCCTGGATAGAGACGTGCATGAGGGCCTGTAAACCTGAAGTGCCCATTGTAAGGAAGTGGGTGTACTGTAGTATAGCCCTTTGGCAGGGCAGCCAAAAATTGGGAGGCTCCACATTGTCCCTGGATAGAGACATGCATGAGGGCCTGTAAACCTGAAGTGGGTGTATTAGAGTATAGCCCTTTGGCAGGGCAGCCAAAAATTGGGAGGCTCCACATTGTCCCTGGATTGAGACGTGCAGGAGGGCCTCAAAACATTTTTCCCATTGAAAAGGAGCGGGTCTCCTGTCGTTGTAATGCCCATTCTAAAAGAATGGGCGAAAAAATTTACCACTGGGGGTATACCTGAAACAACAGCCTAACTATTGTAACGGTCATCATGGTGGCACATGAGGAGAAGGAGGAGCAGTCCAGCGATTAGCCAACGTCCAGAAGTGTGTACCCATGGGTGAGTGGAGGTACATGGCAAATTCCCAGAACAAAATTTAAATTCCGTTGTCATTTGTTGGTGGTGTGGTGAAGTCTGTCCCAATCCAACCCTTGTTCATCTTGATCAGAGTCAGCCTGTCAGCATTTTCAGTTGACAGGCGGGTGCGTTTATCAGTAATGATTCCACCTGCGGCACTGAAAACACGCTCTGACAAAACGCTAGCGGCAGGGCAGGCCAGGACTTCCAAGGCGTAGAGAGCCAATTCATGGCAAGTGTCCAGCTTGGAGACCCAATAATTGTAAGGCACAGAGGAATGTCGCAGTACAGTTGTTCGATCTGCAAGGTACTCCTTCAGCATCTGGCCAAACTTAGAATTTCTTTTGGCACTACCCCGCACCTCAGGGGCTGTGGTACGTGAGGGGCTGAGAAAACTGTCCCACATCGTAAAGACTGTTCCCCTACCTCTGGCGGATGGGACTTGTGCCCCTCTCGGCCGTACGCCTTGGTTGTCCACCGATTCCTGTCCTATGCCGCTAGCGTTTTGTGAGGGGAATGATTTGCCTACTTCCGTGACTATGGCCTTCTGGAACTGCTGCATTTTGGCTGACCTCTCCGCCTCAGGAATGACAGACATAAAGTTCTCCTTGTAGCGTGGGTCTAAGTGTTGCAAACCAGTACTGATTGTCGGCCAAGATGTTCTGAACGCGAGGGTCACGAGCCAGGCAGCTTACCATAAAGTCAGCCATGTGCGCCAGACTCTTAACAGCCATCACTTCAGTATCCAGACCAACACGATGACTGAACATGCTGTCCTCCTCCTCCTCATCTCCCCTGTCCTCTGGCCAGCCACGCTGAAGCGAGGGTATGACTGGTGTGCATGTCATATCCTCAATTTGGCCAGAGAGTTGCTCCATGTCTTCATCCTCCTCCTCCTCCTCATCCTCCTCGTCATAGTCCTCCACTGCACGTTGTGATGAGATGAGGCTGGGCTGTGTGTTATCACCCACACCCACTACTGTTTCTTGCTCAAACTCATCGCGCTCCGCCTGAAACACATCCTCTTTGTTTTTCAGCAGAGACCGTTTTAGAAGGCAGAGTAGCGGTATGGTGACGCTAATAATGGCGTCATCGCCGCTCACCATTTTGGTGGAGTCCTCAAAGTTTTGGAGGACGGTACATAGGTCCGACATCCATCACCACTCCTCAGGTGTTATGTGTGGAGTTTGACCCATTTCCCGACGGCTTAGGTGATGCAGGTACTCAACAACTGCCCTCTTCTGCTCACATATCCTGACCAACATGTGCAGAATTGAATTCCAAAACGTGGGGACATCACACTCCAGTCTGTGGGCCGGAAGACGCAAACGGCGCTGAAATCCGGCAAGGCCGGCTGAAGCAGCAGGTGACTTGCGAAAATGTGCAGACAGGCGGCGAACTTTTACCAGCAGATCAGACAGCTCTGGGTATGACTTTATAAACCGCTGAATCACCAGGTTGAGCCTCAAAGCTGCCACCAGGTTCCGGCCATTGTCACACACGACCTTTCCTGGCTTTAGGTTCAGAGGTCTGAGCCAGTGATCTGCCTGCTGTTTCAGAGCTGTCCACACCTCTTCTGCATTGTGGGGTTTGTCACCTATGCATATTAGGTTCAGCACAGCCTGTTGCCGCTTCGCAGAGGCAGTTCTGCAGTGCTTCCAGCTTGGGACTGGTGTTGAGGGTAAAGTGGATGAGGATGCGCAGGAGGAGGAGGAGGAGGCTGAGGAGCATGACATTCCGGAGCTGTAGAGTCTAGGTGAAACCATGACTGAGGTAGGGCCTGTAATCCTTGGTGTGGGAAGGACGTGTTCAGTCCCTCGCTCAGACTGGGTCCCAGCTTCCACAATATTAACCCAGTGTGCCGTCAAGGAGATGTAGCGGCCTTGCCCACAAGCACTTGTCCACGTGTCTGTGGTTAGGTGGACTTTGGCTGAAACAGCGTTGTTCAGGGCACGTGTGATGCTTTGTGACACGTGGTTATGCAATGCGGGGACGGCACATCTGGAGAAATAGTGGCGGCTGGGGACCGAGTAATGTGGGACAGCAGCCACCATCAGGTCGCGGAATGCTTCCGTCTCCACCAGCCGGAAAGGTAACATTTCTAGCGCAAGCAGTCGGGAAATGTGATAATTTAGGACTGTGGCATGTGGGGCGTTGGCAGCGTATTTGCGCCTGTGTTCAAAGGTTTGCTGAATGGATAATTGAACGCTGCGCTGGGACAAGGACGTGCTTGATGGTGGTGTTATTTGTGCGTGGGCAACGTCAGGTGCAGGGCCGGAGGCTTGTTAGCAGCCAGCATGGACAGGGGATTGGCTCGCACACACAACATGCGAAGACGTAGCAGTGACATCAGCAAGCACCGCTCCTCGACTCTGTTGTACTTCCCACAAAGTCAGGTGCTTGGCTGACATGTGCCTGATCATGCTGGTGGTGGTCAGGCTGCTAGTTTTCGTACCCCTGCTGATGCTGGCATGGCAGGTGTTGCAAATGGCCTTTTTAGAGTCATCTGGAGCCAACTTAAAAAACTGCCAGACTCGGGAAGACCTAACATTTGCACAGGCACCTTGTGTCGTGTTGTTGTTCCGGGGAACAGTTGCCTGCGTTCTGCCTGCGGACACGACCCTGCTTCTTACTGCCTGTTGGGATGCTACGCCTCCCTCCCCCTGTGCACTGCTGTCCTTGCTCTGCATATCCTCCTGCCAGGTTGGGTCAGCTACTGGATCATCCTTCACGTCGTCTTCCTCTTCCGCACCCTGATCCTCCTCCTGACTTCCTGGCAATTGTGTCTCATCATCGTCCACCCCTTGTTGAGACACGTTGGCAACGTTCCCTTCGTGAGAACGTGGCTGCTCAAATATTTGGGCATCTGTACATACCATCTCATAACCCACTTCAACAGGAACTGGCGAGAGGCCAGATTCTGCGAATGGATACGTGAACAGCTCTTCCGAGTGTCCTAGTGTGGGATCAGTAATGTCCATGGACGTGTACTCGGCCTGGTGGTAGGAAGGAGGATCAGGTTGGAAAATGTGCGGTGCAGTATCACGGCTACTGACACTTGACCGTGTGGAAGACAGGGTGTTTGTGGAGGTGCCAATCTGACTTGAAGCATTATCTGCTATCCAAGTAACAACCTGTTGACACTGGTCTTGGTTCAAGAGCGGTGTACTGCTGCGGGCCCCAAGAATTTGGGACAGGACGTGCGAGCGAGTAGATGTGCCACTTTCTTGTTGCGAAATTAGTGCTTGCACACGAACTCGGCCTCTGCCTTCACCACCATCACGTCCACTTCCTTGTCCCTTGCCAACGCCCTTGCGCATTTTTCCTGTATACAGCTACAACAGTCTGGTGACTGTTCTGGTCACAGGAAAGCTGGATTTTAGACCCTGCCTGTATACAGCTAGTCAAGTACAACAGTCTGGTGACTGTTCTGGTCACAGGAAAGCTGGTTTTTAGACCCTGCCTGTATACAGCCAGTCAAGTACAACAGTCTGGTGACTGTTCAGGTCACAGGAAAGCTGGATTTTAGACCCTGCCTGTATACAGCTAGTCAAGTACAACAGTCTGGTGACTGTTCAGGTCACAGGAAAGCTGGATTTTAGACCCTGCCTGTATACAGCTAGTCAAGTACAACAGTCTGGTGACTGTTCAGGTCACAGGAAAGCTGGATTTTAGACCTTGCCTGTATACAGCTAGTCAAGTACAACAGTCTGGTGACTGTTCTGGTCACAGGAAAGCTGAATATTAGACCCTGCCTGTATACAGCTAGTCAAGTACTATAGTCTGGTGACTGTTCTGGTCACAGGAAAGCTGGATTTTAGACCTTGCCTGTATACAGCTAGTCAAGTACAACAGTCTGGTGACTGTTCTGGTCACAGGAAAGCTGGATTTTAGACCTTGCCTGTATACAGCTAGTCAAGTACAACAGTCTGGTGACTGTTCTGGTCACAGGAAAGCTGGATTTTAGACCCTGCCTGTATACAGCTAGTCAAGTACAACAGTCTGGTGACTGTTCAGGTCACAGGAAAGCTGGATTTCAAACGCTGCCTGTATACAGCTAGTCAAGTACCACAGTCTGGTGACTGTTCTGGTCACAGGAAAGCTGGATTTTAGACCCTGCCTATATACAGCTAGTCAAGTACAACAGTCTGGTGACTGTTCTGGTCACAGGAAAGCTGAATATTACACCCTGCCTGTATACAGCTAGTCAAGTACTACAGTCTGGTGACTGTTCTGGTCACAGGAAAGCTGGATTTTAGACCCTGCCTGTATAGAGCTAGTCAAGTACAACAGTCTGGTGACTGTTCTGGTCACAGGAAAGCTGGATTTTAGACCCTGCCTGTATACAGCTAGTCAAGTACAACAGTCTGGTGACTGTTCTGGTCATAGGAAAGCTGGATTTTAGACCCTGCCTGTATAGAGCTAGTCAAGTACAACAGTCTGGTGACTGTTCTGGTCACAGGAAAGCTGGATTTTTGACCCTGCCTGTATACAGCTAGTCAAGTACAACAGTCTGGTGACTGTTCTGGTTACAGGAAAGGTGGATTTTAGACCCTGCCTGTATACAGCTAGTCAAGTACAACAGTCTGGTGACTGTTCTGGTCACAGAAAAGCTGGATTTTAGACCCTGCCTGTATAGAGCTAGTCAAGTACAACAGTCTGGTGACTGTTCTGGTCACAGGAAAGCTGAGTATTAGAGCCTGCCTGTATACAGCTAGTCAAGTACAACAGTCTGGTGACTGTTCTGGTCACAGGAAAGCTGGATTTTAGACCCTGCCTGTATACAGCTAGTCAAGTACAACAGTCTGGTGACTGTTCTGGTCACAGAAAAGCTGGATTTTAGACCCTGCCTGTATACAGCTAGTCAAGTACAACAGTCTGGTGACTGTTCTGGTCACAGAAAAGCTGGATTTTAGAGCCTGTCTGTATACAGCTAGTCAAGTACAACAGTCTGGTGACTGTTCTGGTCACAGGAAAGCTGGATTTTAGACCCTGCCTGTATACAGCTAGTCAAGTACTACAGTCTGGTGACTGTTCTGGTCACAGAAAAGCTGGATTTTAGACCCTGCCTGTATACAGCTAGTCAAGTACAACAGTCTGGTGACTGTTCTGGTCACAGGAAAGCTGGACTTTAGACCCTGCCTGTATACAGCTAGTCAAGTACAACAATCTGGTGACTGTTCAGGTCACAGGAAAGCTGGATTTTAGACCCTGCCTGTATACAGCTAGTCAAGTACAACAGTGTGGTGACTGTTCAGGTCACAGGAAAGTTGGATTTTAGACCCTGCCTGTATACAGCTAGTCAGTTTCAACAGTCACCTGAGGACTGTTCTGGTCACTGTAAAGCTTGGACACCGATCTGGATCACCCTGCCTATATCCTCCTAGATTAGTCCTGATAAGGACTGTTGTGGTCAGCAGCAGTTTGCAGCCCTGCTCCTGATCTACCTATGAGGGCCGCAAATCTGTCCCTAAGCAGCAGCAGACACTCTCCCTACACTCACTGTCTGGATGGCTGTGTGCAGAGCACATCGTGGCCGTTTCTTATAAAGGCTCGGTCACACTGTGCGGGCCGGCCAATCACTGCAATGCCACAACTAACAGGGCTGTAGCATTGCAGTGGTCTGCCAGCCAATCCCTGCATGTGGGCTGGCTCTCTAAAGAGCGCCAACATGCAGGGAGAAGGATCACGAGCACAGCACAAGTATCGCGAGATTACTCGGTGCTCGCCGAGTAGCCCGAGTACAGTGATACTCGTGCAAGTAACGAGTAGTCACAAGCATACTCGTTCATCACTAATATTTATTCCTAACTCATTTTCCCATGCGGCTATATTAGGCATGGAGTGTGAAGTATGGTCTTGAGAGAAGTTCTGATATATATAGTTGGTTTTCCAAAATATTAAAGCTTGCAGGAATTTGAACATTTGCATCACGTTTTGCGGTAAATGGAAATTCAGTTTATGGGTTCTGATTAGGTTATCGATTTTCTTCCAAGTTATTTCTTCAGTGCTTTTAAGTATATATTCTTTTTGTAATGCCTGGAAGGGTTTAAGTTGTTTGTTATTATTTAAAATGTCTGAGATATAATTGATGCCCAATTCTACCCATGAGGACAATTTAATCTTGGGGTACATACGTTCTAGTAAATCTATTTTTATCCAGGTAGGGGAGACGGTTGGGTATAATTTGATGGAGGACTTTAGTAGTAGTTTCCATGCCTGGATGGTGGTTCTAATTGTAGGTATTTTGTGGAAGTGGTTTGGATTTGTCACATAAGTAGATAAGGGTAGTCGTGTCGAGTCCTACTTGAGGATGTAAAGGTTCTTCAATTGTGAGCCAAGTTGGACCCTCATCTTTCGTCCACCACATCTGGCTTAGTTTAATTAAAGTGGCGTGGTAGTATGAGGTTATATTCGGAAGTGCGAGCCCGCCTTTTCTTCTGCTTTTTTCCAGTACTAGTTTTGCCACTCTTGGTTTCTTTTTGGCCCAGGTGAAAGTCGCTAGTTGAGATTGTAGCTTTTGGAGCCATTTCTTTGGAATTGTCATCGGGATTGACCGGAAAACATAAAGTAGCTTTGGTGAGAGACACATTTTATATGCCGCTATCCTTCCTAGCCAAGATACCTCTATTTTTGACAAATGTAGAATATCTAACTGTAAGGACTTAAAAATGACACTTAAATTGATTTCGATAATTGTTGAGATAGGGGTAGCTAATTGGATTCCGAGATAGTTTATATATTTCACGTCCCAGGACACTGGGAGTCTTTTCCTAAGATTCTCTAAAATTCCGGGTTCTAAATTTAAGTGGAGAATTTGGGTTTTATTTAGATTTATCTTATAATAGGAGACTTCAGAAAATTGGCTAATATCGTTTAGCAGGTGATCCATTGAGTTCATGGGGTCAGAGATAGTAAGAAGGATGTCATCAGCAAACAATGAGATTTTATAATTGTTATGGTGTAAGGGTATACCTTTGATTAAATGGTTAGATCTTATTTTTTCTGCCAGGGGTTCCACATAGAAATCAAAGAGGGTGGGAGAGAGGACAGCCTTGCCTGGTGCCGTTTTTTAGGATAATTTTCTCAGAGAGTACATTATTGGTCATTACTCTCGCTGAGGGGGAAGAGTATAAAGAAGATATTGCACTGAAGATATTACCCTCAAAACCAAATTTCTGTAATGTTTTAAATAAGTATCCCCAATGTACTCTGTCGAACGCCTTCTCAGCATCGACGGCTATCAACAGAGTGGGGGTCTTAGATTTTTCAACGTGATATAATAGGTTGATGGCACGTCTGGTGGCATCAGAGGTACCTCTTTCGGGAATAAATCCCACCTGATCTCTATGTGGAAGTCCCGGCCAAATCTTTTGGAGTCGCGAGTTGATTGTCTTGGCTATAATCTTTAAGTCTGAGTTTAATAATGAGATAGGACGATAATTGGTGACATTATCAGCTTCTCCATTGTTTTTGTATAAGACTGTAATGGTGGCTTCTTGCATCTTTGCTGGAATGGCTTTTTCATTAGTAAAGGTAGAGTTAATAATCTTTGTTAGACGGTTTTCGATATCGTCCGTTTTATTATGCAGGTGGTTGATGGAATCGCCCACAGCTTTAAATTTCTTAACCAGGGGGACAACTGTATCATCCAATTCACTCACTCTGTCCTCCACTGCAGACATGCGGTCCCTCATTTTCTGCATGTCTTGTCTTATAGTGGATACATCAATTTAAGGTATCCTATGTGCCCCGTCAGCTCTGCATTGCATTTAGTTATAGCCTGTAGGTTCCCCTCCTGATCATCCATATGACACATACTGGCAGTCTGGCAGTTATCTTCTCCTCCACCTCCTTGTGACTGTTTTTTAGTACTGCAGGGTCTTTTTCCCCAGTCATTTATGTCCTCCCCCTCCTCATTATCTGTTACCATATGTTGATTATCACCGGGGGTCCGGGGGTCCACTGTCTGTTGTTGTCTAGCATATTTCTGCAGCTTCACCGCAGCCTCAGCCTCTTCTCTCTCTCTGATGCTGGGTCTCTCCTCCCTGGCGACTCTCCTCAGCACCATCTTGGATACTGCTTGGCGCCATTCCAGCCATCGACCACAGCCTGCCTTCCCGCCTGGCCATCTCATCACCAGAGAGCTCTAAAGCAAAGCACTGCTCCCCCACAGGCTCAGGCACCGGATTGCATGCTCCAAATCACAGGAATCCGTGGGCAAGAGGATAATTAGGCACAGGGTCACCGGAGTTGCAGAGCTGTGCGACCGCTCACACACCTTGCCAGGCCACGCCCCCTCACCTGGTGCCTTTGTTGACACCGCAAAAGATGACCCAACAAACTTTACATTTGTAAAGTTTGTAACAAAACTTTAGTAGAGGCAAAAAAACCCATGAATCGCCACATGGCCCAGCATCATGCGTTACTCTGGCAAAATTACAGCACTAAAACTGGGCCTAGTGGGCCTCACAGAACACCGTCCACCACATTAACCGCACCTGCTGCGTCTTTCTCCTCCATCACCGTGGCAGGTGTTGTCTGAAAGGTGTCCGGCTGCAGACCCTCCGCTTGTTTACCCACTACAGAGTGAGTGCCTGTCAGCTGTTACAGAAGTAGACATGCCTGCTGGTTTTGTCCGATATCAGACACCGAACACCATTTGTTTGTCAACCCACCATAACATCTACACCTGCATCTCCCTCGCAATGCAGCACATTGTCGGGTATTCTGTGGCGCCCCCGCGTCCAGGAGGCCACAAAAGGGAACTGCAGCCAGGCAGGTAGGACACTTGTTGCACAACAACACCCTCACAGCCCACACAACCCACGTGTAGGAGAAGGTAGCATCCAGCCCTGAGATTGGATACTCTATGAGATTGAGGGGTGGTGGATTTGGAGGAGTGGGTTGGGCACACCCGTAGTCATGTGACTTGACAGTATATAGGAAGGGGGAGGAGGAAGGAAGTCAGTAGGCCCAGGGTGCCGAGCTGTAAAGACCAAGAGTAGGCCGAGGTAGGCTGAGAGGCAAAGACTGAACATCACATGTCCTGTGAGTGTAAGGCCTAGGAGCGCAGAATCTGTACCGAGCCAGTGTGAGCCGGAGGAGAGAGAAAGCCCGTCTGAAGCTGATACCACCAGGAATATGAGAGAACAGAGAGGGACGGTGTAACCCGGGCCCTAGGAATGCAGCTGAAGCTACTGATTGCAGGCAGAGAAGTCCCTCCTATGATACTGAGAGGAACAGAGAGAAAGGAGCCTGGTAGATCCTCAGACTTGAGGACTGCTGGATATAAAGCAGAAATTTTTCGGTTGCGCCACACTGTTTGCTAAAGGCAGATTAAATTCTCCGTTACACTGATTCCTCACTCACCTTAACTGGTTGTGCCATCTCTGCACAACCAGATTGTACGCTCAGTGGTGAGGAAGGGATCCGAGACCTTTGCTCGCCGGTTCCTGGTTCCAAACTAATTGTCCAGCTCCAACTTGCTTCTCCTGGTCCCGTGATCAATCACGTGCCTGTTTTACCAGCCAGGTCCTTGTGTGCAGAGCTGCTCTCTTCCACCACACTCCCAATAGGGAGGATAAAATAAGGAACAATACAGAAATGGTGGTATTTAGAATATGAGCGCTACACAAGTACACTGCACTGATCAGTATTACCTTTAGATCTTTATTGGATATTAACAAATGTGAGTTCTCGCCACAACATGTTTCGACACTAATGCGTCTTCCTCAAGTGGATAAGGACCTCTATTTCTCCTCCTCCTTTTATTCACAAAGAGCCTACAACTCATTAGAGGAGGGTGTGCAAAAAACTATTAACCATTTCATTACTTCATAGATAAAAACAATCCAATATTAAAACATCATACAAAACAATATAAAATTACTATACAAAAAGTATTACAAAAAAAAAAAACCCACAAAAAAATGCCTACTACAAATTACACATGATTAAAAAATTGGTGTTAATATAAAAAATGCTCTCATATATCATACACTTCTATAACTTTATCATAGCAGCGTTCAATCACCTATAGTTAAATTTAACCCTTCAGGGGAAAGGGTCCCCATTTTAAAGATCCAGTAAGATTCCCTTTTGCAGAGTTTTGCAAACCTATCAGGAATTCCCTCATTTATTTGATCTATAATAACTAATCGCAAACTAGATGGATCACTGCTGTGCATTTGGGCATAATGCCTAGATATGTGTGATGAGAAAGGCTGTTACAAATGCGGGTCGGGGAATTGTAAGTGTTGTGCATCCATTGTACATGGATGTACCACGTTTATCTCAAACACTACAAAAGAAATATTTAATATAAAACATAGATTTAACTGTCGGTCGAGGTTTATTATTTATCTTCTGGAATGCCCGTGCAGGCAGCAATATATTGGTAGAACTGTACAGAGTATGCAGGCCAGGTTAAATAAACATAGATCAAATTTAAGACAAAGTTTCCTGCTGCATAGTGTATCTAGGCATATAGTGGGTGGCGTCACGACTGACAACCCCTGTAAATATCCCCTTTATTGCCGAGCCCGGGACACGGACCGGACAAGGACCACCCGTGACTTCCGCAGCAGCCGACCGGTCCGGTACCGAGTACCCCCGTCCCAGTGGGCACGACAACCCCATACTCCACCCTCTTTCTACACCAGTGGTGTCACTGGAAGCTCATGGACCCTGATGTAAAAGCTCCAACAGGACACCCAATAATTGCCAATCTTTGATAGCAATAGATTTTATCTATAGGGCAAAGGGACTTTTAGGGCCCCCTAGGCTTCAGGGCCTGAGTGCGATTGTAACCCCTGCACCGGTTACGCCCCTGGGCAGCACAGTAGCCAGCGCTTGGTCCAACAGTTGTGGTCATGGAAAAATTATTTCCTCCTACATATCCCAAGACAAAGAGCTTGAACTTCACCATCTCTAATTTGTTAGCCAAGGAAATGCTGCCTGGTGGATACAGACGGTTTCCGAAAGCAGATGGCCGTCACAGCCCCCCAGTATCATTTGCCCAGTCGCTATGACTTCTCAAAGAAAGCTATGCCTGCGCTACACCAGCATTTCATAGACAACATCACTCGTTCCTTGAGAAACTTTGTGTGTGACAGGGTGCATATCATCACTTACACCTGGATGACCAAGCATGGTCAGGGGAGTTACATTTCGCTCAGTGGCCATTGGGTGACTCTGATGGCTGCGATGCCAGGCGGGGAAGGGGCTAGTATTGAAGTCTTGAAATCCCCAAGACTTTTGGAACAAACATCTACCTCTTTATCCACTGCTTCTGCCTCGTCCACCAGAACCTCCAGCTGTGCCCCCTAACCTCTCACTTAATGTTGCAACAGTTCAGACAACTCAAACACCACCTCTATTTCTGCGCTGCCAGGGCACAAGACAATCAGACAGTGATTAAATTAAAACGCCTTGGAGATGTGAGTCACACAGCTGAAGTATTGTTCAGACTGAGTTTCAGCAATGGATGTCTCAGCTAAACCTGGAGCCAGTGAAGGCCTTGTGCGAAAACAGTGCAAATCGGGTGTTGGCCCTACACCGGGGCAAACTTACACATGTGCCCTGCATGGCTTGCATCCTCAACCTGGTTGTTCAGCAATTCCTACGCCACTATCCCAGCTTGGATAAGTTGCTGCACAAGGGAAGGTTGACGTGTGCTCATTTCTGCCGTTCTCACCTCAAGGCTCATTGATTAGCATTGCTACAGAGGTCTTTCAGCCAACCGTTTATCCATTTGATATGTGATGTGCCGACACAGTGGAATTCCACTCTGCACATGTTGCAGCGACTGTGGCAGCAGTGACAAGTCCTGGTGCAATATGTAATGACACAATGATTGAAAGCAAGCCAAATGTGGTGTAAATGATGCTTGCAGAGTAGGCACAGATCAAGGATCTCTGCACCAGAGATTAGTGAACACCTAAGGGTTCGGATTTGGTTTGGTTCGCCGAATGCCGGGGTGTTTGTGTGGTCAGAGGTGTAACTAGGTTTTCTAGCACCCGGGGCAAGGATTTTATTTTTAGTCCGGCTGCACCCCCCTGGATACGCCCCTGTGTGTGGTGGTTGAAAATCAGTTTGAACTGATAGAAGGATGAGGTAATGGGGAAAAGTGGCAGATTTCTACATTACATAAAGGGAGGAGGAGGAGTAAAAGGAGGATGAGTGGCAGGTGTAGGCATGTCACTCAGAGAGCCCTGCTGAAGGAATGGAGCACACAGCAAAGAGACCCTAACAAGTGTCTCCACTTTTACAAAAATTAGTGTCACACCACATCAAAGTGGTATCCATTGAAACATTATGTATTGGGCTGCAATAGCAGCAAGGCTGGAGGCCTGGGCCCATCATTTCAAGGTTCAGTATTTACGAAGTGGTGCACAAGTGTCAGGAGAGGTATTTTGTTTAGAGAGCCCTGCTGAAGGAATGCACCAGACACCAAATAGACCCTAACAAGAGTCCCCACTTTTTCATACATGAGGCCCAAATCCTTGTTGTGTTGTCAGCGGTGAGGTAACATTCCCGCTTGCTTCCTCCACTCTCTCCCGCCAACCTCACATAACAGAAATGTGACCAAAATGTCCCTCATCTGCTAAGTCTTCCGTGAACATCACCTCATCCTTGTTCATTTTTTCCTCGCCTCCTGCACCTTCATCAACTGTTTGGCTGCAATTATGAGCCCTTGATGATCCCTATTCTCTATTCTCATCTGTGCTGAAAACAGTCCGGACCTCTCAGATCTTGTTATCCCACATAAGCCTCCTCTTCTACTTCCTTCTCTTCGTCTTGGACCACCACCTGACTCCGCATGCTGGTCAAAGTGTGCATGTAGATAACTGGAATAGCCATGCTGATAGCAGCATCATCACTGCTAAACATCTTAGTCGCCATTTCAAAACTGTGCAGAAGGGTGCAGAGGTCCTTTATCGGTGACCATTCCATTAGCATGATTTGCCCCACCTCAGGAACGCATTGGCCAATGATATATGTGATGACATACTGCACCAGGGCTTGTCTCTGCTGCCACAGTCACTGCAATATGTGCAGAGTGGAATTCCATTGTGTCGGTAGATCGCATATCAGGCCAGCAGGCCGAAAGACTTCTGCAGCGATGCAAGTTAATCATACAAAACTTCAGCGACACAACTCATGAATAATGTTAAATTCATATTTATTAAAGTGCAATATAAAGTGCAATGTGCTATACAGACATGGTGACAGGGTATTCGGACTATATACATAATATGGCAGAGGTCACTGATATTGTATACATCAAAATATTATGGAACATTGTTTTATGACATTATTACTATCCATAACTGCATTCTCTTTGAGTGTAATTAATATATCTACACACTCACGAGTATCAGGTGTAAGTGACATGCTCACTCGTATAACGAACCAGACCTTCCCATAATTCGTGTAATACACACTGGGTAGTGTTTCCCCCTCTCAATTAACCAAACTGTATTATTTCCACATGATATAGTGAAGTATCAACTGCATGGGTATAATTGCAGAACTATATGTATAGGATTGCAAAGTATAGAAACAGTGGGTAAGTCTTTGAATATACAAAGTACCCAGCTTGGATGGTAATATCTATTTATTGCCACATAACACATAATATTATAATCTGGTAGCATTCATCAAGAGATATAATTTGTAGCTTATACCTCCATGCTGCACAATGTGCACTGTTGTACCTATGCAATCCATTGCCTCATGACACTGAACGTTATAAATTCAAGAGCACTCTACAAGGGGTATAACTTGTAGCTTACACCACCATTCAGCTCAGTATGCACAGTTATACCCTTGCAGTCCATTAATACCTTCACATTCACTATAGATTGTTGTGTGTATCACATAGTACGATATACCTTAAGTATGGCAGGGGAGAGTCTAGTGTGGCGTCCTATAACCCTGGTCCTTGCGCCCCAATGCGCATGTCGGTCCTCCTTCGTCACGCCCCCTGACGAAGGAGGACCGACATGCGCATTGGGGCGCAAGGACCAGGGTTATAGGACGCCACACTAGACCCTCCCCTGCCATACTTAAGGTATATCGTACTATGTGATACACACAACAATCTATAGTGAATGTGAAGGTATTAATGGACTGCAAGGGTATAACTGTGCATACTGAGCTGAATGGTGGTGTAAGCTACAAGTTATACCCCTTGTAGTGTGCTCTTGAATTTATAACGTTCAGTGTCATGAGGCAATGGATTGCATAGGTACAACAGTGCACATTGTGCAGCATGGAGGTATAAGCTACAAATTATATCTCTTGATGAATGCTACCAGATTATAATATTATGTGTTATGTGGCAATAAATAGATATTACCATCCAAGCTGGGTACTTTGTATATTCAAAGACTTACCCACTGTTTCTATACTTTGCAATCCTATACATATAGTTCTGCAATTATACCCATGCAGTTGATACTTCACTATATCATGTGGAAATAATACAGTTTGGTTAATTGAGAGGGGGAAACACCACCCAGTGTGTATTACACGAATTATGGGAAGGTCTGGTTCGTTATACGAGTGAGCATGTCACTTACACCTGATACCCGTGAGTGTGTAGATATATTAATTACACTCAAAGAGAATGCAGTTATGGATAGTAATAATGTCATAAAACAATGTTCCATAATATTTTGATGTATACAATATCAGTGACCTCTGCCATATTATGTATATAGTCCGAATACCCTGTCACCATGTCTGTATAGCACATTGCACTTTATATTGCACTTTAATAAATATGAATTTAACATTATTCATGAGTTGTGTCGCTGAAGTTTTGTATGATTAAATTGTGTGTATTGCGACCACCGAACATTGTAGTCCAGGTACTGTTTGGGAATTATTGATTCCCAAAAATGTGTATTAGAATTGTTTGGAGTTTTTTATTAATAGCGATGCAAGTTGTTGAGTCACAGATTGCGAACAGCGTAAGTAAGCACACAGTGACTGTGCCCTCTGTAGCAGCGCATCTAGGCCAAAATAGTTGGCTAGAAATTGCTCGATCACCAGGTTCAGGACATGAGCCATGCAAGCTACGTGTGTCACATTTTCCCGGCGGAGGGCTGCACCCAGGTTTGCAGCATTGTCGCACATGGCCTTCACTGGCTGTAGGATTAGTGGGGATAGCCATTGATGAAACTGCATAGTAAGGAAGTGTGCTGGATTTCATCTGCACAGTAGGAATGCATATCACATTATCAGAGAGGTTTGGGGCACAGGTGGAGACCCTAGAGGAGGTGGAGGAGGTAGAATCAGTGGAGGAACTGCTACATATAGTGGTTTAACTCACAGACCATGGGATGTCAAGATATGTATAGCATCCCCTTCCCCCACAGCCACCAGAGTCCCCCAGTGCCCAGTCAGTGACATGTAATTCCCCTGGTCATGCTTACTCGTCCAGGTGTCTGTGGTGAAATGCACCCTGTCACACAAAGAGTTTTACAAGGAAGCAGTGATGTTGTGTGCAACATGATGGTGTAGCTCAGGCACAGCTTTCTTCAAGAAGTAGTGGTGAATTGGGCATCTGGTATCAGGGGGCTGCGACAGCCAAGAGCTTTTGAACACCCTCTGTATCCACCAGGTGGAATGGCAATGTTTCCACAGCCAACAGCTTGGAGATGGTGAAATTTATGCTGTTAACTTTGGCATGGGTAGGAGGAAATGTTTTTTTACTTGACCACATCTGGCTGCTGTGCTGAGACAGGGTGGAGTAGGGTGTACCAGACAAACTGCTGGACTCTGAGGGAGGTGCATGTGGAGAGGTTATGTTGCCTTCATGAAGACGTGGTGCTCTTGATGTCTGACAACGCTCAACACCAGCAAGCATATCCACTTCCAAAACAGCTGATGGCCTGTGAATCACACTGGCTGTTGCGGGTAAAGAGGTGGACGTTGTGCGGCCGAAAACTTGTTCACAATTTTTTATACCTCTGCAGAAATTTAACTAAATGTACAGTAGATAATTGACAAAATAAAAGAAATGAGTCCAAATTTTAGCATTTGTAATTTTTTTTAAATGAGGAAAGTGATCCAACATCACATGTCAGTGAGTGGTAAAAGTATGTGACTCTTTAGGACTAGCAGTTAATTTGAAGGTGAAATTAGACTGGTGTGTTCAATTAATGGGATGACAATCATGTGTAATAATTGACCTATTTTATTTAAATAACAGGGATCGATAAAGGTTTTGTGGATGTCTAACATGGCACAAACAAAGGAGATCAGGACCTCAGAATATGAGTTGTTGAAGCTCATTACCCTTTAAAAAGTTACAATACATCTCTAAAGAGTTTGTACTCACTAATCCAGTCAGAAAAAAATGATTGTGTTCAAGTAGAGGAGATACAAGACCATTATTACCCTCCCCAAGAGGGATTAACCAACAAAGATCATTTCAAGAGCAAAATAAATAATAGCCCATAAGGTCACAAAGGGTCTCAAAATAACTTCTTAGCAACCAAAGATCCCTCTCACATTAGCTAATGTTAATGTTTATATGTCCACTATCAGAAAGACACTGAAAAGCAATGGTGTGCATTCTTGGTTTGCAAGGAAAAACCCACGGCTTTCCAAAGAGAACCTTGCTAACCTTCTGCAGTTGGTTAAAGATCACCTGGAAAAGTTAAGGCTATGGGAACAATGTTTTGTGAATGGATGAAATCAAAACAGACCTATTTGATTTAAATGAAAGGCATTAGGTTTAGTGAAAAAAGAAACCCTGCATTACAGCATAAACTTTGCATACTATCTGTGAAGCACGGTGGTGGTATCATGGTTTAAGTCTGTTTTGCTGCATCCAGGCAGAACGGCTTTTTATCATTGATGGAACAATGAATTCTGAATTATGTCAACAAATTGTAAAAAAAAAATGTCAGGGCTACCTTCCTTGAGCTGAATCCGAGGAAAACCTGGGTCATTCAGCAAGATAACAACAAAAAAACACACAAATCAGTCTGCAAAAGAATGGAGAAATGAATACAATTAAAGGGAATCTCTCACCACATATGACCTATCTAAACTAATAATATGGGTATACAGCTTATGGAATGCTGAAAAACGTCCTCGCTGTGTGTGCCTCATATCAAGTGACTTGCTGTTGATAAATCATCTTTTACCACATTATATGTAAATGATCTCTTCCAGGCCATGTGGCGGATGATGCCTGAAAAATAACTCTGCCTCTAGGGATTGTTTTAAATAGAGGGGAACATTACCAGTTTGAGACAAGTAAGGCTGCTTTCACTGCAATATCTGCAAATACAGCAGATCAGGCAAACCTGAACTTTTGAACTTCATGGTTGTCTGATCTGCCATTTTGCAAATCCAACGGAATTCTGCCTTTTATGCAAAAAGTAGATGTGCCCCACTTGCGGCACACTTACGGCAAGGTTGTGCTATTGCTAATGCATCGTAAGGGGACCTCCGAACATGTGCGGAGACTTACATTTTCCCACAAACCCTCACTTCCGGTACTCTCGTCGCTGGACAAAAAATGCTGCTAGATGAGGTTTGAAGACATGCTGGAGGTGCGATGCTGTGCCGGCAGTGCCGTATAAATGCTGAAAATATACACTACTGTTCAAAAGTTTGCGGTCACCCAGACAATTTTGTGTTTTCCATGAAAACTCATACTTTTATTAAATGAGTTACAAAATGAATAGAAAATATAGTCCAGACATTGACAAGGTTAGAAATAATGATTTCTATTTCAAATAATAATTTTCTCCTTCAAACTTTGCTTTTGTGAAAGAATGCTCCCTTTGCAGCAATTACAGCATTGCAGACCTTTGGGATTCTAGCTGTTAATTTGCTGAGGTAATCTTGAGAAATTTCACCTCATGCTTCCTGAAGCCCCTCCCACAAATTGGATTGGTTTGATGGGCACTTTTTGCACACCATAGGGTCAAGCTGCTCCCACAACAGATCAATGGGGTTGAGATCTGGTTACTGCACTGGCCACTCCATTAGAGATAGAATACCAGCTACCTGCTTCTTCCCTAAATAGTTTATGCATAATTTGGAGGTGTGCTTTGGGTCATTGTCCTGTTGTAGGATGAAATTGGCTCCAATCAAGCGCTGTCCACAGGGTATTGCATGGTGTTGCAAAATGGAGTGATAGCCTTCCTTATTCAAAATCCCTTTTACCTTGTACAAATCTCCCACTTTACTATCACCAAAGCAACCCCAGACCATCAGATTACCTTCACCATGCATGACAGATGGCGTCAGGCCTCTTCCAGCACCTTTTCAATTGGTCTGCATCTCACAAATGTTCTTCTGTGTGATCCAAACACCTCAAACTTTGATTCCTCTGTCCATAAAACATTTTTCCAATGTTCCCATCTTCAATGACTGTGTTCTTTTGACCATATTAATCTTTTACTTTTATTAGCCTGTCTCAGATATGGCTTTTTCTTTGCCTCTCTGCCCTGAAGGCCAGCATCCTGGAGTCACCTCTTCACTGAAGACATTGACACTGGCATTTTACGGGTACTATTTAATGAAGTTGAGGAGCTGTGAGGAGTTGATTTCTCAAACTTGAGACTCTAATATAATTGCCTATACTTGTCTTGTTGCTCAGTTGTACAGCGGGGCCTCACACTTCTCTTTCTAATCTGATTAGAGCCTTTTTGGGCTCTCCTCTGAAGGGAGTAGTACACACCATTGTAGGAAATCTTCACTTTCTTGGCAATTCTCGCATGGAATAGCCTTCATTTCTAAGAACAAGAATAGACGGTCGAGTTTCACATGAAAGTTCACTTTTTCTGGCCATTTTGAGAGTTTCATAGAACAGACATATGTAATGCTCCAGATCCTCAACTAGCTTAAAGGAAGGTCAATTTTATAGCTTCTCTAATCAGTCAAACTGTTTTCAGCTGTGCTAACATACAGTCATGGCCAAAAGTTTTGAGAATGACACCAAAATTATATTTTCACATGATCTGCTGCCCTCTGGTTTTTATTTGTGTTTGTCTGATGTTTATATCACATACAGAAATATAAATGCAATCATATTATGAGTACCAAAAGGTTATATTGACAGTTAGAATGAGTTAATGCAGCAAGTCAATATTTGCAGTGTTGACCCTTCTTCTTCAGGACCTCTACACTTCTCCCTGGCATGCTCTTAATCAACTTATGTACCAAATCCTGACTGATAGCAGTCCATTCTTGCATAATCAATGCTTGCATTTTGGCAGAATTTGTTGGTTTTTGTTTGTCCACCCGTCTCTTGATGATTGACCACAAGTTCTCAATGGGATTAAGATATGGGGAGTTTCCAGGCCATGGACCCAAAATCTCTATGTTTTGTTCCCTGAGCCATTTAGTTATCACCTTTGCTTTATGGCAAGGTGCTCCATCATGCTGGAAAAGGCATTGTTGGGTGCCAAACTGCTCTTGGACGGTTGGGAGAAGTTGCTCTTGGAGGACATTCTGGTACTTTATTCATGGCTGTGTTTTTAGGCAAGACTGTGAGTGAGCCGATTCCCTTGGCTGAGAAGCAACCCCACACATGAATGGTTTCAGGATGCTTTACAGTTGGCATGAGACAAGACTGGTGGTAGCGCTTACCTCTTCTTCTCCGAATAAGCTGTTTTCCAGATGTCCCAAACAATCGAAAAGGGGATTCATCAGAGAAAATAACTTTACCTCAGTCCTCAGCAGTCCACTCCCTGTACCTTTTGCAGAATATCAGTCGGTCCCTGATGTTTTTTTCTTCTTTGCTGCCCTCCTTGAAACCAGGCCTTGCTCCAAGAGTCTCCGCCTCACAGTGCGTGCAGAAGCACTCACACCAGCCTGCTGCCATTCCTGAGCAAGCTCGGCACTGTTGGTAGTCTGATCCCGCAGCTGACAACAATGGAAGCTCTCTCCTTGAAGTTCTTGATGATGCGATAGATTGTTGACTGAGGTGCAGTCTTTCTAGCTGCGATACTCTTCCCTGTTAGGCCATTTTTGTGCAGTGCAATGATGGCTGCACGTGTTTCTTTAGAGATAACCATGGTTAACTGAAGAGAAACAATGATACCAAGCACCAGCCTCCTTTTAAAGTGTCCAGTGGTGTCATTCTTACTTAATCATGACTGATTGATCGCCAGCCCTGTCCTCATCAACACCCACACCTGTGTTACTGGAACAATCACTAAAACGATGTTAGCTGCTCTTTTTAAGGCATGACTGCAATGATGTTGAAATGTGTTTTGGGGGTTAAAGTTCATTTTCTAGGCAAATATTGACTTTGCAAGTAATTGCTGTTAAGCTGATCACTCTTTATGACATTCTGGAGTATATGCAAATTGCCATTAGAAAAACTGAAGCAGTAGACTTTGTTACAATTAATATTTGCATCATTCTCAAAACTTTTGGCCATGACTGTACTTGGACAAGGGTTTTCTAGGGTTTTCTAAACATCCATTAGCCTTCTTACACAGTTAGTAAACACAATGTACCATTAAAACACTGGAGTGGTGGTTGTTGGAAATGGGCCTCTATACACCTATGTAGATATTGCATTAAAAACCAGACATTTGCAGCTAAAATAGTAATTTTCCACATTAACAATGTATAGAGTTTATTTCTAATCCATTTAATGTTAGCTTCATTGAAAAAAATGTGGTTTTCTATAAAAAAAATAAGGAAATCTCTAAATGACCCCAAACTTTTGAACAATAGTGTAAGTCTCTGCACATGTCTGGAGGTCTCTTTACAATGCATTAGCACAAGCGCAAACTTGCTGCAAGTGTGCTGCATCTGATTTTTGCAAAAAACGGCAGAATTCTGCCGGATTTCCAAAAACGCAGATGTGAAAGCACCCTAACAAACACACTTTTTTGCAGGTCTCTGAGCTCTGCTGTGCTGCAACATTATTACAACACTGTTTGCCTGTGACATAGAAGCTGAAGCTGAGAAGAACCAGACACAGTTCTACAGTTTGATCAGGATCCCACAAAACAGTCATCACAGGTCACACTGCTAACAGCCTCTTCTATTTATTTATTTCTATTTGCAAGTCAAATTATGTATGAGATAGCCAAGATGATTATATATAAAATGAAGGTTGTCTCATGTTCAAAATTATAGTGGATGATGAGATATGGAGCCTGAAAGTCAAAAGTTCAAAACATTGTTACCCTTTTGCGCAGCAGTGTATAATCAGCTCTGTAGGCAGAGATATGTTGCAGGCAGCATCCACCCGACAGCTTGGAATAGGTCATTTCCATTAAGTGATAAAAGATGATTTTTCAACTGCAAGGTACCTGATATGAAACATAAAGGTATGACTTTTCTCAGCATCTTATAACCTGTATACCCATATTAATAGTTTAGGTACAGTATGTCAAATGTAGTGACAGGCTCCCTTTAAAGTTTTGTTATGGCCAAGTCAAAGTTCTAAATTTACCGTATATACTCGTGTATAAGCCGACCCGTGTATAAGCCGACCCCCCTACTTTTGCCCCCAAAACCTGGGAAAACCTATTGACTCGTGTATAAGCCGAGGGTGGACCCCAGCATAGGTATACAGTCCCCCCCCAGTGGTATACAGCAGCCTCCCCAGTGGTAGTATACAGCAGCCACAGAGGTATATACAGCAGCCCCAGTGGTAGTATACAGCAGCCTCCCCAGTGATAGTATACAGCAGTCTCCCCCTGTGGTAGTATACAGCAGTCTCCCCCTGTGGTAGTATACAGCAGCCTCCCCAGTGGTAGTATACAGCAGTCTTCCCCTGTGGTAGTATACAGCAGCCACAGAGGTATATACAGCAGCCCCAGTGGTAGTATACAGCAGCCTCCCCAGTAGTAGTATACAGCAGTCTCCCCCTGTGGTAGTATACAGCAGTCTCCCCCTGTGGTAGTATACAGCAGTCTCCCCCTGTGGTAGTATACAGCAGCCTCCCCAGTGGTAGTATACAGCAGCCACAGAGGTATATACAGCAGCCCCTCCCCTGTGGTAGTATACAGCAGCCACAGAGGTATATACAGCAGCTCCAGTGGTAGTATACAGCAGCCTCCCCAGTGGTAGTATACAGCAGTCTCCCCCTGTGGTAGTATACAGCAGCCTCCCCCTGTGGTAGTATACAGCAGCCACAGAGGTATATACAGCAGCCCTCCCCTGTGGTAGTATACAGCAGCCACAGAGGTATATACAGCAGCCCCAGAGGTAGTATACAGCAGCCTCCCCACTGGTAGTATACAGCAGTCTCCCCCTGTGGTAGTATACAGCAGCTCCCCCTGTGGTAGTATACAGCAGCCACAGAGGTATATACAGCAGCCCCTCCCCTGTGGTAGTATACAGCAGCCCCCCAGTGGGTATACAGCAGTGCCTCCCCCTGTGGTATATACAGCAGCCCCTCCTCTGTGGTAGTATACAGCAGCCCCCGCTGTGGTAGTATACAGCAGCCCCCCCGTGGTAGTTTTTGTGCGCGGTCATATGGATGGACGCCAGGTGCAAGCAAGAAGGAGAGCGGAGGATGCGCGCGGTGACAGCAGGAGGATGAGTATGAAAGATCTTCTTTTTACAGGTGAGCGGCAGCAACGGGGGTGGGGGGCTGTATATACCACAGGGGGGGGCACTGCTGTATACTACCACAGGGGGGCGGAGGAGCGCTGACAGTGCAATGTAATATGCACGGCTCCCCCTGCCGCTGATGGACAGGGTGATGCAGTGCATATTGCATTGCACTAATGAGCGGCCCCACGTGACCGGCCACTCACTATACAGCCTCCCCCACCTCCTCCAGCCCCCGGACACCGGCCCCACACACTCAGCCGTCACTGACTCGTGTATAAGCCGAGGGGGGCACTTTTCAGCACAATTTTTGTGCTGAAAAACTCGGCTTATACACGAGTATATACGGTAACCCATTCACGATCAAGGACATACCTTTATATCTTGTGAGGAAGTGTCCAACCAAGGACGTATAAGTATGTCCTGGCGATTTTGAGGGCAGATTTGCTGGCGCAACTGCTGCTGGGTCTCACACTTATATCACAGCCAAGACCTGGCACTCACTGCTAGGAGTGGTGCCTGTGTCCCTCCAGGCAGTTTAACCCCCTAAATGCTGCAATCAATAGCGATTCAGGTGGCTGGGAGAGGAGTGTGCTCCTCTCCAAAGCGATCGTGATCCCTGTGACATGATCACGGAGATCCAATTGCAGACATGGTAACCTGGAGTCGTCATCATGACGACCCCTGGGTCACCCAGCTATGGAAAGCCTCTCACACCATGCCAGATGCATGTCAGTGATGCAAGTGCAGCAACATGGAAGTACTGCAATGGATTATAAGTGTGATCAGACAGGTAAAAGTCAGCATGCGGGACATTACCTATGTAAAAAAAAATTAAAAAGTTAATGTGGCGCCCTGCCAACGCAGGTAACCACATATCTCACTAATGCACAGTTGGGTTTCCACAGCAGGTACTACTACGAGCAACACCTTCCAGTCCGACACAGTAGGGGGAGCTCAACCTGCTGTGCTTAGGCAGGATCCCCTATATATACTGATGCTGGGGAGGAGCTAGTCAGAGTGTGTGCAGAAGCTAGAAGAGCTGCAGGGATGTTCTGGTGGTCAGGGCCGCGAGTAGGCCCGAGCCAGTGACCCAGGAGTAGCCTTTCAGCGTCCCACCAGCCCAAGTGGGACTGAAGGCAAGGAGCTTAGAGGAGGAAGAGAAGTAGGGAACAGGTAGCTCCAATCGTGAGTTCGTTCCAGAGAGAGAGAAAACGGAGATTGGAGATCCGCACAGGTGGGAGAAGTACAGGTCCCACGGAAAACCCCTTGGCACCGAGGAAGCTTCAGCTACCTGGTTTCCTGAGAGAGTCAAAGAGAGGGAGCCAGGAACGGCAGGACACCGCAGTGCCTAGAGAAGGTCGTCCAGGAGACCGCACAGGAGGAGAGGGAGATACAGACAAGAGAAGAGAGTGGAGGCAAGTCAGGATATAACAGACTGTGCTTCAGCAAAATTTACCAAGTAAGGAGGCCTTATACCCACTTGCTGTGGGAGCCCACTGTGCAGCCCAGTCACCCGTCAGTGCTCTGGACAATTTACCTGAATTCCAGGAGTAAAAAGGTAAAGAGACTGTTGCTGTGTGCATGCATGCTTTCCCCTCCCTCACCGAGCCCTATAGACTATTCCTACTCTCCCTCCACCACCTCAGCTCTGCCACAACCTGTTCACCTCACCACACTGCCCCGGAGGTCCCAGTCCTGCCTGCGGAGACTATACCATCTCTGCAGCAATCCCACCAACCTCCGGAGGACTGTAGCGGCGCTGGTGACCCCTCACCAGATACTGCAGGTGGCGTCATGACTAACTTGTATATAATCCCTGTAAATACCCCCTTTTCAAGAGCACTGCTCCCCAGGACACAGGATCAGGCGCGGCCATCATTCCCCGTGACACAGAGTTAACCCACTGCCGCCTGATACCCGAGTACCCCTTGCCCTGGGGCGCAACACGCCTCTTTCTGGTGTCACGAACAGGATCCCGTGCCCGGTATTACCGGGTACTGTGTGCCGTTTATTGACTGTAACGTGTGACTGTTTAAGTTCTGCCGCCATTACTGCGCCGTAGAGCGGGAAGAAAGGGGGCGTGACAATCTGCAGAGAGTGAAACTGAAACCTGCCCCTCGCTCAGCTGAGCATTCCCGAGCACTGCGGTCCGGAAACTCCTGAACTGTTTAACCTTTCAACGGCTGGCTGTAATTCACTAGGGGGCCTCCAACATGTCGGCCTCCTCCAGCAACGACGAGGCTGCGTACGCTGACCCCCAGAATTACCCCGGATCCTTGATGGCTGCCTCCGGTAGCACTGCAAGTACCTCCGGTGCTTCAGGCACAGTAGCCCCGATAATGCCCATGTCATTTTTAAACATACCAGGGGCCAAGTGGTTGCTCCAGTATGATGGCCGCCCTGCTACACTAGATCAGTTCAAGAGGAAGATCGAAGGCGTCCTGGACATGTATGCTATGACCGGCCAACAACGTGCTACGGTGGTGCTTGGGCAGTTGTCTGGTGCAGCAGAAAAAGAAAAGTGTGTCCTGGTCTGTTGCTGAACGCAGATCAGCCCCTGCTATATTTGATAAACTGAGAGTTACTTTTGAGAAGTGTAATGAGGCTGATATACGTATGCGCTTCCATCAATGCTACCAGAGGCCAGGAGATGACATCAGAGCTTATGCCTGGCGCTTGGAAAGAGCACTGCAAGCCCTTATACATGTCAGCCCTGCCAGTGCACGAGATGAGAACAAACTCCTCATTGAACAGTTCACATGGGGCCTGCTATCCCCTGAGGACAGTAAAAATATACGCTGGTGGTCATTAAGTAATCCAGATGCTGATTTCAACACCTTGAAAGAAATGGCCATCAAAGGGTTAAAACCGGTAGAGACCCATGAAGCTGCAATGAAACGGTGGTACGACGGTGAGGTGCAGGCTACTCCGAAACCAGTACCCGTGACTGCAGCCACGCACAATATACAATCTGCACAGCCTAACAAATATGACTCCCTGCGGGCTGAGATATGTGCTGAGATGCGCGAGATGAATAACAACATCTCCAAGTTAATGGACGCTATGCAGTTGCAGAAGAACCAGCAGCCAGCACCAAGACCCCAAGCCAAGCCTCAGCCGCTGATTCAACTGGCCGACAGCCCAGATGACGTCCCCTGGATGCGAGGGAAGCAAGCTACATCCTACAGAGGAAGAGCCACCGACCGCTACAGCTCCACTCGGGAGCCCATCTACCGCAGCTCCAATCGCACCTCGCTAGGCGCTGTCCTTTAAACGGGCAGTCCCTGGGGGCCGGGCCAAACCTCAGGACTAGATCAACAAGGCCCAGCCACCTGGTGCAAGACTTTCATCGGACAGAGGCCGTTTCTGTCCATTGTACCGGATGGCATCCCATTACCTGCTCTACTGGACACCTGGTCGCAGGTGACCCTCGTCCTCTATATCCATTATAAAAAGTATTGGGCTGATGCAGAACTGAAACAGCCTGAGATAGACATTTTCCTTCATGCAGCAAATGGAGAACCAATTACTGTAATGGGGGTTAGAGAAGTGCCCATAAAGGTGGGGAGGGTGGAATTACAGAACCAAGGAGTCCTTGTAGTAGCAGAAGCCAGTAATGCAAATGATCCTTATATTATAATGGGTACAAATGTTGTTAGCAATTGCATGGAGGAGGTTTTGTCTTTGCTTCAACAGATTGCTGAAACTGCCAGGCCTGGTCAGAGGAAGATTATCCAACATGAGATCAGAGCCATCTTACACCAAAAACAGGTAACAATTACAGGTGGTGAAATTGGTACAGCACGGGTGACAGACCCGATATCCAGGGGCGGAACTACCGTGGTGCAACTGGTGCAGCTGCACCAGGGCCCCGAACAGCTAGGGGGCCCCTGAGGCTCCAGCGGCAGGTCCGTTCCCCTGTCAGACAGGAGGGTGCGTGGTAGGTAGGGGCCCTGGCAGTAGTACCCTGCAGCATTCAATGTGAGGGGGGGGGTTATGGGGGGAGATGTCGGGTGTCAGCTCGCCTCCCTGCTCTCCCTCCTAACCTGTGCGGCCGGCGCCGAGAGCAGCGTCAGACTGTGGTGAGTCGGCAGCAGATCTCCATCTCCTGCACCTCGGTATCCCATAGTGCAGGAGATAGAGATCTGTTTTAGAAGCCACTAAACCTTTCCAAATGATTGATCACTGGTCGGAAGGAGGGGGGAGGTGAAGACCAGTCACATGCAATTTCAGCTGTGAAGATGCTGGTGAAGGCCGTGGTGCTGCTGCTGCTGCTCGGGATCCTGGGGGAGAAGGTAATTGCGGTGTGGTGACCGTGCCTGAGACTGACCATGCCTATGACTGAGGTGACCTGAAGACAGAGTTACCTTAATTCTCTGTTCTTGGGCAGTTCTGGCTTCCTGGGACTTGTAGTGCCACCTCCACTGAGCTCAGCACTGACTCACTAGAACTTGTAGAGCGACTTCTTATAATGCCGGGCTTTCTGGGACTTGATGTTTTGTCTCTGTATACACTATATAACTTTGTGCTGACTTTCTGGGAGTTTTAGTTTCATACTCTAGAGATCCTGAGTATGAAGTCTCGGCCATCACTGTTAGGTGCAGCACTCAGACAGTCATTATAGGGGATGGGAGGCAGCCTACAGGGGAGACACAGGCACAAAGAGGGGAGATACAGGGGAGAGACAGCATACTGCAGGGAAACAGCATACAGGGGAGAGACTGCGCACAGAGGAGAGATTGCGCACAGGGGAGAGACTGCGCACAGGGGAGAGACTGCGCACAGGGGAGAGACTGCGCACAGGGGAACGACAGAGCACAGGGGAACGACAGAGCACAGGGGAACGACAGAGCACAGGGGAACGACAGAGCACAGGGGGAAGACAACATACAGGGGAAACAGCATACAAGGGGGAGACACTATACAGGGGGCAGACACTATACAGGGAGCAGACAGCGTTTAGAGGGGTGACAGGTGCAAGAAAGACAGCGTATAGGGGTGAGACAAGTGCAGAAGAGATAGTGTACAGGAGGTGACAGGTGTAGGGTTGAGGCAGCATACAGGAGAGACAGGAGCAGTAAAGACATCAAACAGCGTGGAGATAGACAGCGCACAGGGTGGGAGAGAGAGTGCACAGAGTGGAAGAGACAACGAACAGGGTGGAAGAGACTGACAGCACACAGGGTGGGAGACACAGTGCACAGGGTGGAAGAGACAGCACATGGTGGAGACAGGCACAGAGAGGAGAGAGATGTGCACAGAGAGGGGAGAGGCAGCACATGGGAGGGAGAGACAGGGATTATATTTTTTGGGTATTATATATAAATATATAAAATATAGTTCCCAGCCTTTACATTATATATATCCAGCCAGTATGTGTTAAAGGGGCCCACTGAGACTCTTTCGCCCGGGGCCCACAAAAACCTGGAGCCGGCCCTGCCTGTGGCACTATTCTGGCAGCATTGAGTCCCGGGGGAGGGCTGGGTGCCAGCTGAGCCGCACATCCGCAGCACTTTTCTGCTTTTCTGGCATTGAGTCCCGGGGGAAGTGCTGATAGGATACAGCGTCGCCCGCAGCGTTCTGGCTATCAGTAAGAAGGGGGGCGGGTGGGTTGCCGTTGGAGCAGCAGCATTCATTTCCGGCTCTTCCGTGGAGGCAGGAATCACACCCTCACCAGAGACGGTGAGCAAGTTGAGGATACAGGGCTCCAGGTAAGAGCCCTGGTCGGAGCAGGGCTTTGGTCTGGTGGGGAGGGAAACAGTCTGTCTATGAACACAGCACTGCACACAAACATGATTCGAGGGGGGGGGCCCCGAAAAATTTCTTGCACCAGGGCCCACTACTGTCTGGGTCCGCCCCTGCCGATATCTATTGTGATACCCCCCAATGAGTGAAATGATGGTTTGGTGTCGAGCAGCTATAGGTCTGAGAGGGCAGGACTATCAAGTGTTAGTGGAGCCCGTGAGCACAGAGCACAGACCTACACTGTTGACAGCCAGGGGGGTGGCTAATGTACACAATGGGAGAGTACCTGTTCGCATCTTAAATTGTGGCAGTGAAGAGGTTAAATCACCCAGGTGTACCACCGTTGCCAAATTATACACAGTCAATAACAACGAGATCCACACAGTGCAACCCGAACCCCACGAGGAAGGGGCAAAATTTGATCAAACAATTGGGCCACTGGAGGACTGGTGCCAGCAGCTCCATGTCGGAACTGACACCACCCCTGTGTATGAAAAGCAAGGTGTGTACCGGGTAGCTCAAGTATTTGAACAAGTTTTCAGTAAGCATCCACTTGATTTTGGTAGGATAAAAGGGGTACAACACCACATCCCCACAGGAACATATCCACCAATCAAAGAACGGTATAGGCCTATTCCACCTGCACATTATCAAAAAGCCAAAGAAATGTTACATTACATGAAAGACGCAGGGGTTATACGAGATAGCTGTAGTCCCTGGGCAGCTCCATTAGTCCTAGTCAGGAAAAAGGATGGCAGCTTGAGGATTTGTGTAGACTATAGGCAAATAAACCACATAACACACAAAGATGCTTACCCGTTACCATGTATAGAGGAATCTTTAGCTGCGTTGAAGTCTGCCAAATACTTCTCCACCTTAGATCTCACTAATGGGTATTGGCAGGTGTCCGTAGCCGAAGAAGATCGAGAGAAGACGGCATTCGCAACACCTATGGACCTATGTGAGTTCAACAGTATGCCCTTCGGACTATGTAATGCACCCAGAACCTTCCAGAGGTTGATGGAGAGTTGCCTGGGGCATAGGAACTTCGAGACGGTACTGCTCTACCTGGATGACGTGATCGTGTACTCCAAGACCTACGAGGAACATGTCGCACATCTAGGAGAGGTGTTTGAAGCTCTGGCCAAATATGGGATGAAGCTAAAACCATCAAAATGCTACCTGTTAAGCCAAGAGTGCAGTACCTGGGACACATAGTCAGTGCTGAAGGCATGGCCCCTGATCCAGACAAAGTGACAGTAATCAGAGAATGGCCAGAACCCAAAACCATCAAAGAGGTACGTCAATTCCTGGGCTTGGTGGGCTACTACCGAAGGTTCATCAAGGAGTACACCAAGAAGGCTGCTCTGCAAGACCTCCTAGTAGGCCAACCCATGAAGAGCAAGTCAAAGGATTCTCCGTGGAGATGGGGTAAAGAACAAGAGGAATCATTCCAGACGATGAAAGCCCTGACAGGAGAAGAAATCCTAGCTTACCCGGACTACAGTCTGCCATTCCTGCTGTATACAGACGCCAGCAATGTGGGACTCGGAGCCATCCTTTCCCAAAAGCAAGACGGCAAGGAGAGAGTAATCACCTATGCAAGCTGAAAGCTGCGACTCACAGAGAGGAACCCAGAAAATTACAGTTCCTTCAAGCTGGAATTCCTGGCCTTGGTCTGGGCCATCACCGAGAGGTTTAAACACTATTTAGCCTCTAGCAAGTTCACCACCTACACGGATAACAATCCGCTCACCCACCTGGAAACTGCAAAGTTGGGAGCCATGGAGCAGAGATGGATGGCCAGACTCTCCAACTATCAATTCACCATCAAGTACAGGGCTGGGCACAGAACGGAAATGCGGATGCTCTATCCAGGATGCTCATTTATCTGAAGGGGGTGTAGATGAAGACGAGCTGGAAGAAGTGGCGTTACCTGCTTTCCATCATGTAAGAGAAACCCCAAGCCAGCAGATCCATCAAAACCTCTCTACTGAAGCAGTGAACCTGTTATCTCACTTCGACTGGGGAAGAGTGCAGAACCAAGACCCAGCTGTCGGTCTAATCACACAAGTGATAGCACGAGAGTCAGTGAAGCTGCCTGCAAACCCTCCGTCTGATGCCAAACATCTGTGGAACAAATGAGGTGAATTGTTCCAGTACCAAGATAAATTATGCCGGCGGTATATAAATCCAAGAACCCATGAACTGGCATGGCAAATCATTGTCCCAAAATCAGAAGTCCTCGTGATCTTAGATGCCTACCACAACAAAACTGGTCATTTTGGATGGAAGAAGCTTGAAGTGCTGCTCAAAGACAGATTCTTCTGGCCAGGTATGCGATCCTCCATAGAGAAATGCAGAAATTGTCAAGCCTGTACCCTGAGAAGAAAAGATGTACAGAGCCAGAAAGCTTCACTTGATCCCATCGTAACAACGCAACCTTTGGAATTAGTCGCCTTGGACCATGTAAAACTGACTCCAAGTAGATCCGGCTATACATACGCCTTGACAATGGTAGACCATTATTCAAGATTTTTAATGGTAGCCCCTGTAAAAGTCTTAAAGAGCTACAACTGCTGCAAGAACCTTCCAAAAAGTCTTCTGCAGACCATTAGGATATCCAGAGCGTATTCTCACTGATCAAGGACCAGCATTCGAAACAGAGATTTTTCAAGAGTTTTGCAAGATGTATGGGTGCAAAAAGATCAGAACCACCCCGTATCATCCTCAAACTAATGGACTCTGTGAGAAAATTAATAACATCGTCATTGACATGCTGAAAATTTTCCTGTTGGAAGAAAGAAATCAATGGCCTGAAAAACTGCCTGACTTAATCGACATGTACAACCACATTCCAGTCAGTTCCACCAATTGTACACCAGCATATTTGATGAGAGCTCATACAGGAAAATTACCCGTAGACTTAGAACTCGGTGTAGTAGATCCTAAAGCAGATCAGACCATCTCAAACTGGAAAATTCATCGACAAAAACAGTATGCCAAAGTTCAACAAAGTGTCGAAAATAACCTGGAGAAGTCCCGTGCAAAACAAGAAAGGGATTACAATAGGCATGCTCCAGCAGAAATCATACCACCTGGAAGTATGGTCTTAAGAAGAAAAAGAACTCGTCATAAGTTGGATGATAAATGGGAAAATGAACCCTATGTCCTATTATATTATGTCCATGACAATAACAAGATCTGTATCATCAGTAAAGATGGTGGAAAAAACAGACAAACTGTATCTAGAGATCACCTTAAAAAGTGTCCTCCAAATTGGGAAGATCAAGAAAGTTACAATCAACCCATTCAAGAGATCGAACCAAGTCCAGATCCAATTCCAAATCCAGATCCAATCCCCAAACCAAAGGAAAAAGTTATCCAGACAGTCCTAGGAGAATTCCCTGAAGATTGGCCTCAACTAGATGGAGCCATCATTGTTCCAGTAATAAACTTCTACCAACCCCGTGAAGAGATATCAAGGAATCAGGAAGAAATACCCATTGCAAAAGAATCCGAGGATGCTGCAATCGGTACACCTGCTAGCCCAGTAGTGAGACTAAGGCAACGCAGAAGCTTAACTGAACCACTTACCCCAAGCTCAACATCACTAGACACCTCACCTGAGACAGTGACACCTGTAGTGCGGAGATCACATAGAAGCACACGAGGTCAACCCCTAGGTTTGGAGAGTGGGTATAAGGTAGAGCACATTTGAACCATGTAAATAAGAAACTGTACAAACAGAAATGTAAGTAGTAGTGTACTAAAGGGTGCAGGAACTGGGCTCAGTCCCAAGCACATTAAGTTAAGAACAGAAAGTGCCTGGAGCGGGGAGGTACAAGGTCTCCTAAGCCGAGACACCCATAGGGACCCCTGTTTGCTGTTAAAATGTGGACATTTTGAAAAGACTTTTTCCCCTTTATTACGCAGAGCGTACAGAGACTTTACTGTAAGGACTCTTTTGAACGCACCACTTTGAACTTTTCCCTTTTGAACTTTGAACTTCTTTAAATTTCAAATGGACTACGGTTAATGGACTAACGTAGCCACAAACTTTAAAAATCCTACGGTGGATGGACTAGCACTGTATGGACTTACCCATTTTCTATTTTTCTATTTTTCAATATTTTTCTTAGTGTCTTTTTGTAATTTTTCAATTTTCAGACTTTGTACATGTGTTTTATTGTTTTAATTGTTATATCCTTGTTTAAACAAAAATTGCTCAGTCCAGGAATACTGATGTTACCTAGGGGGGGGTGTGGTGCCCTGTCAACGCAGGTAACCACATATCTCTCTAATGCACAGTTGGGTTTCCACTGCAGGTACTACTACGAACAACACCTTCCACCCCGGCACAGTAGGGGGAGCTCAACCTGCTGCGCTTAGGCAGGATTCCCTGTATATACTGCTGCTGGGGAGGAGCTAGTCAGGGTGTGTGCAGACGCTAGAAGAGCTGCAGGGAAGTTCTGGTGGTCGGCTCCGCGAGTAGGCCCGAGCCAGTGACCCAGGAGTAGCCTTTCAGCGTCCCACCAGCCTAAGTGGGACTGAAGGCAAGGAGCTTAGAGGAGGAACAGAAGTAGGGAACAGGTAGCTCCAATCGTGAGTTCGTTCCAGAGAGAGAGAAGCCGGAGATTGGGGATCCGCATCGGTGGGAGAACTACAGGTCCCACGCGAAACCCCTTGGCACTGAGGAAACTTCAGCTACCCGGTCTCCTAAGAGAGTCAAAGAGAGGGAGCCAGGAACGGCAGGACACCGCAGTGCCTAGAGAAGGTCGTCCCGGAGATCGCACAGGAGGAGAGGGAAATACAGACAAGGGAAGAGAGTGGAGGCAAGTCAGGATATAACAGACTGTGCTTCAGCAAAATTTACCAAGTAAGGAGGCCTTATACCCACTTGCTGTGGGAGCCCACTATGCAGCCCGGTCACCCATCAGTGCTCTGGACAATTTACCTGAATTCCATGAGTTAAAAGGTAAAGAGACTGTTGCTGTGTGTGTGCATCTTTTCCTCTCCCTCACCGAGCCCTATAGACTATTCCTACTCTCCCTCCACCATCTCAGCTCTTCCACAACCTGTTCATCTCACCACACTGCCCCGGAGGTCCCAGTCCTGCCTGCGGAGACTATACCATCACTGCCGCATTCCCACCGACCTCCGGAGGACTGTAGCGGCGCTGGTCACCCCTCACCAGATACTGCAGGTGGCATCACGACTAACTTGTATATAATCCCTGTAAATACCCCCTTTTCAAGAGCACCGCTCCCCAGGACACGGGATCAGGCACGGCCGCCATTCCCCGTGACACAGAGTTAACCCACTGCCGCCTGATACCCGAGTACCCCTTGCCCTGGGGCGCAACATTAAGATAATATAAAAATATTTTATAAAAAAAAAAACACAAAAATGAAGTCCAAAAGAAAAAAAAATAACACCAATATATGTATGTATTTATGTAAACAATAAACAAAATGTATACTATTTTCGTATCATCGTGTCCGGAACGATCCGCTCTATAAATTTATCACACTAGTTAACCCTTTCAGTGAACACTATAAAAAAGTGGTATACACTATACACTATATAAAAGTGGTATACTTTTTCATCATACTGCCATAAAAGGTGGACTCAAACACGATCAAAAAGTTGCATGTAAATAATAATGGTATCTCTGAAAATATCATCTTGTCCCACAAAAAACTTGCTGCAATAGAGCTCCATCCGAGGAAAAACATTTAAAAATCTATAGCTCTAAGAATACAGCAATTCAAAAACAATTCTTTTTTTCTATAAACTTTTATTGGGTAAAAGCAGCAAAACATAAAAAAATTATATAAACGTGATATCACTGTAATCATACTGACCCAAAGAATAAAGCTGTCTTGTCACATTTGCAACATGGTGAACTGTGTAAAAGCAAACAAAAGAAAAAGCGGAATAGAAAGAGATCAAAAAACATTGTGACCCAAAATGGTACTAATAAAAACACCAAGTCAAACCACAAAAAACAAGCCGACCCATGACTGTCACCAGAAAAATAGAACAACTAAAGCTTCAAAGTTTTGTCATGCAAATAGCCTTTATTTTTTTAAAAACTTTTTTGGTGTGATAGTAACCAAACCTAAAAAAGAACAATATAAATATAATACCGCTGTTATTGTACTGACCTGACAAATAAAGCCGCCTAATCACTTATACCTCAAGGGGAACAATGTAAAAATAGTAATAAAGTCAATTCTTCAACTGCTGCTTTGCTTCCTCTCCTCCCAAAGATCGCAGTAAGTAATGGCTCACATTTATCCTATGCTCTACGCTGAGCACTTACATCAGTGATTACATGTAAGTCTCTGAAAAACCTGACTCAGACAAAATCCCTAAAGGAAAATTAACTGTAATGTGGCAGAGGCAGTTCCTTTGAATTCCCACCTGACCTGTGGTCTGACTGTGTCCATCTTTTTACGCATCCTTTTAGGTGTGCACAAAAGTGTGATAAACCACAGTTTTTTCACCTTTGATAAAAAGGAAATTGCTGAACAAAGGCCAGACAGAGTCTGCAGTAACACTGCTGCCACAGTAGTGAATTGATCCATTGGGGGTTTCACCTGAATCACGTATTTTGGAGATGTAGCTGGAAATCCGAATGTAAGTGCTCACTGTGGAGGACAGGATAAATGTAAACTGATCCAAAATGTTTTGTACTCAAATAGCATTCAACTCCACCGTCAAAAAACAAGTCCCAATCAAGGTCTGTCATCTGTTAATGGAAATATAGGGGGCTTCCACGTTGCTAGTAGTACAAAGGCTCTGGAAACGTGCTATGGCTCTTCGCCTCCAAAAACATAATCAACAAAACCTGCACTCCCAAATTCAAAGGCTGCCCCGCCTTCTGAGCCCTGCAATGTCAAAACCACAGTTAACATTCACATTTTGCGTTGTTGTAATGAGAAAAGACTGCTTAATTTATGGGGTGTGTTTCTCCAGAAGCACAAGCTGGGACAATGTACGAGCACTTAAATGTACTAGCCCTAAAGGGGCTTATGTACAATTTTTTATTCTGCAACATTCACTGCTTTTGAACCTATGGCTGTTTTCCAGAGATAAGATCATAATTGGACACATAGATGAACTCCCAGAGGGGTGTAATTTCTAAAATGTGGTCACGCCAGGGGTTTCTGTTGTTCTGACATTTAGGCCTCTGCAAAAGGAGTCCGCAAACTATTTTAGCAAAATCTGTGCTTCAAATGGTGCTCATTCAGTTCTGAGGACTGGTGTGTGGTCAATTAGTGCTGCACATCCACAAGTGGGTAATGTTCAGGAGAAATTGTGTTACCCATTTTGAGGCCCTTTTTTACCTATTCCCCTTGACACAAATTTGATTCTGAGGTTAACACAACATTTTAATGGTAACAGTCTATTGTTTATTTCTTCACTGTCCAATAGTATAACATTTTGTGACACACCAGTGGTGTCCATATACTCACTGTACCCCTAGATGAATTCAATGAGGGGTGTAGTTTGTAAAATGGGGTCACTTGTGGGGGATATCTGCTATTCTGGCACTTTAGGGGTTCTGCCAATGTGACATGGCACTCCCAAAACCATTACAAAAAATCTGAAATCCAATGTGGCGCTCCTTCCTTTCTGAGCTTTGCATTGTACCTCAAAAGTAGTTTTCAATCACATATGAGGTATCAGTGTACTCGAGAGAAATTGCAGAACAAATTTTATGTTGCATTTACACTTGTAGAAATATAAAATTTGGGACTAAAAGAAATTTTTTGTGGGTAAAATGTGATTTTTATTTTTATTTTCATGGCTCACAGTACTAAAATTCTGTGTAAAAATTGGGTGTTCAAGGTGCTCACCACTAATCTAGATAAATTCTTTCAGGGATCTAGTTTCCAAAATGGGGTCACTTGAGGGGGTGTTCCACTGTTTAGGCACATCAGGGGCTCTCCAAACACAATATGGTGTCAGCTAATGGTTCCAGCCAATCTTGAGTTTCAAAAGTCAAATGGCGCTCCTTCCCTTCCAAGTCCTGCCGTGCGTCCAAGCAGTAGTTTTCAACAGCATATGGGGTATCGGAGTTCTCAGGAGGAATTGCACAACAAATTTTACATAACAATTTTTTCTGTTAACTTATAAAAATAAAAAAAATTGAGCTTAAAGAACATTTTGTGTAGGACCAAGGGCCCCAGCCGGAAGCAGCCTCAGGTAATCAGGCAACGCATGCATACTGAGGGGCTGACATTACAGACCATTCACAGGGAAAACTACGGGAGCCTGATTGGGTCTAAAAACTGACACATTTCGAAGGCAAAGAATGTACCTTCTTCCTCAGAGCATTACCCAAGCTCAGTAACGTTAACAGTTGGTAATTGGACACTATATTAGCACAAGCAGAAATAAGGCATGAGAGTGGGAAATGGACCCTATTGTTGTGCAGTTGTACAGGAGGGGCATTTATATGGATGCACCTAAATGAAATGGGAATGGTTGGTGACATCAACTTCCTGTTTGTGGCACATTAGTATATGGGAGGGGGAAACTTTTCCAGATGGTTGGTGACCATGGTGGCCATTTTGAAGTTGTCCCTTTTTGGATCCAACTTTATTTTTTTTCAATGGTAAGAGGGTTACGTGACACATCAAACATATTGACAATTTCATAAGAAAAACAATGGTGTACTTGGTTTTAATGTAACTTTATTCTTTCATGAGTTATTTACAAGTTTATGACCACTTATAAAATGTGTTCAAAGTGCTGCGCATTGTGTTGGATTGTCAATACAACCCTCTTCTCCCACTCTTGACAATAGCAACACCGCTGAAGAAATGCTAGCACAGGCTTCCAGTATCCGTTGTTTCAGATGCTGCACATCTCATATCTTCACAGCATAGACAATTGCCTTCAAATGAGTGATGAGGCAAACTTTTTTTGTGAATGGTTAAGTTAACAAACAAAACTAACGCTATTGGTCTGACACTAACCCACAGTGGATAGAACCCCCCAAGACTGTTGGAACACAAAAATTGATGGTATGGTGTGGTATATGGGGTACAAAGATAGTGGGGCCATTCATCATCAATTGAAACCTCAATGCCACTGGATTTCTGAATCATGTAGCAATTTCAGATATCCAGTGGCATTTAGGTTTCCATTGATGAAGAATGGCCCCACTATCTTTGTACCCCATATACCACACCATACTATCAATTTTTGTGTTCCATCAGTCTTGGAGGGATCTATCTACTGTGGGATAGTGTCAGTCCAATAGCGGTGGTTTTGTTTGTTAAAGGTATCCTGTCACCTCCAAAACGCCTCCTAAGTGTGACGACCATCCACCGTGTGGCCGAGCAGCTGGTAGGCAGCACCCCGAGAAACCCCGAGACCCTTAACTCCTATACAGGGATCTGGAATTACAGCGGAGCCCAGGGGGTAGCTGCCCTTATGAGCAACAGAGCCGGGGAGGTCGCCCGGGGGAAAATCAAGATCCAAAAAAACGAAGTCAGAAGTCCGAGTCAAAACCGAGAGGGCAGCAAAGGTACAAAATCGTCAGGCAGTAGCAGAGTCAAAAATCCAGGCAAAGGTCAAGGGCAAAAACCAAGAGGGCAGCTGAGGTACAAAATCAATAGGCAGAGGCAGAGTCAGAAATCCAGGCAAGGTCAGACACGAAACTAAACACACAAACACTATCACTGGGGAACCAAAACTATATCTGGCGGCCTGCAAGCCAGGCTCCAATGTACTTGAAGGGCACGGCTACCTCCCATAGGCTGGAGCTCACAACCTGATGACCTCATCCGGACCGCCCCTAGATCCAGGCCAGATGGAGATGCACGACTGGCTCCACCCACGCCACCTCTGACAGAAGAACGCAGGCTGCGCCTAACGGACACCTCTGCAGGGCCCTTTCCTCTGCGACCAACACCACCCAGAGGGGAAACACAGCGGCGCTCAGTGACAGAGGCAGACGTCGCGGGAGCAGTTCCACACGAGGACAGGGCCCTCCTATCACCGGCGCCACCAGCCGAAGGAATCCGGCTCCCCCCAGCGGCCGAGGCAGGAACACCAGCCGCCGAGTCCAACGGCGATGTGACACTAAGCTATCAAAACATGTCCCTGCATCATCCTATCACTAATCTCACACTCCTTTTGTCTCCTAAAAGCATCCTGTGAAAGTGCATAAAAAGGTTTTAATACTTACCCATTAGTGATTATAATTAGCAGAGTGACTATTCTTTAGTCACCAAAGTGGGCTGTTTTGCAGCTCCAGGGATCCACCCTGTCTCTGTGTGTTTGCTGTGCTTGTGCAGGCATTGCCCTCCCCCCTCTCTATCACTCACAGAATGCAAATCATTAGTCCTGCCTTCAGTTTCAGTTTCACTTAAGCACAGACAGAGAGAGGCTGGATCCTCCAGGCTGCAAAACAACACCCCCTGGTGACTAAAGAATATAGCCCCTGCTAATTATAATCACTAATGAGTGAGTATTAAAACGTTTTTCTCCACTTTCACAGGATGCTTTTAGGAGACAAAAGAAGTGTGAGATTAGTGATACGATGCTGCAGGGACATGTTTTGATAGCTTAGGAGGCGTTTTGGAGGTGACAGGATCCCTTTAACTTCACCATTCACAAAAAGTTTTGCCTCATCACTCATCTTAATGCAATTGTCTATGCTGTGAAGATATGAGATGTGCAGCATCTGAAACAACGGATACTGGAAGCCTGTGCTAGCATTTCTTCTGTGGTATTGCTATCAGTGTGTCAAGAGTGAGAGAAGAGGGTTGTATTGACAATCCTACACAATGGGCAGCACTGTGAACACATTTTATAAGTGGTCATAAATTTGATGTGTCACATGACCCTCTTCCCAATGAAAAAAAATAAAGTTGGATCCAAAATGGCCAACTCCAAAATGGCCACCATGGTCACCACCCATCTGGAAAAGTTTTCCCCCTCCTATATACTAATGTGCCACAAACAGGAAGTTGATATCACCAACCAGTCCCATTTTATTTAGGTGCATCCTTATAAATGCCCCACCCTGCAGACACACATGGATAAAGCTCTTGCATGTAATGACATGTCACATGGGAGCATGAAAAAAGGTTTCATTAAGATTGTGGGATTATATGCATGAACACAAAAAATGTAATACAGCGCTTTACCATATATTTTGTGAGCTAATTATGAATAAACTGGGAATTATCTTGTAGTAGGTGTGTGTAGATGAGTCTATATATTAGTGCAAATGTATACATAAATGTCAAAGAACAGAATAAAATGTAAAACTTTATTGAATAGATAACTAGATTAAAATTAGATTAAAATACATTATTGATATACCACCCTAAAAATTAGGGAATGAATCACAGAAATGTATATGTCCATCTCTTTTCAAATCCTTTTTATTTTCATTCTCATTTTTTTTATCTCTATTTATATTTATATTTTTGTATACTTTATATTACATAACACCTTTATAAGTATACTTTTCGGTGATTCATTCCTTAATTTTTACGGTGGTGTATTAATAATGTATTTTAATCTCATTTTAATCTAGTTATCTATTCAACAATAGGGTCCATTTTCCACTTCCATGCCTTATTTCTGTTTGTGCAAATATAGTGTCCATTCACCAATGACCGCTCACTTTATAGTTGTCAACATTAGTGAGCTTGGGTAATGTCCTGAGGAAGAAGGTATGATCTTTGTGTTTGAAATGCGTCGATTTTTAGACCCAATCAGGCTCCCTTAGTTTTCACTACAAGTGACGATAACGTCACCGAATCAGTTTGGATATGTTGCCTGGTTACCCGAGGCTTCTTCAAGCCGGGGCCCTCAGTTTGGGTGTGACTCGCCCAGGATATGGGGACTCTGGTGTCTGGGCCTCTGCTGCTGTTGGGTTGTCACTGGTGGCCTGCCCACACCCATGGCCCTGGTGGTCTGCTTTTGAAAAGGGGTAGTTAAAATGGGAGAAATGGAGTTTATACAGTTCACATGACGAGATGGGAGTAATGTGTCAGGATGGGAGTAATGCACCCATGGTATGGGGACTCGGGTATCTGGGCCCTCTGCTGCGGTAGGAATGACACTGGAGGCCTGCCCAGACCCGTGGCCCTGGTGGTCTGCTTTCAGAAAGGGGAAAATTTGAAAATAATAAAGTATAAAGTTTACGTGACGCCACCCGCAGCTTCTGGTGATTGAGCACCAGCGCCGCTTCAGACCTCCGGAGGGTGGTGGTATAGCGGCCAAGATGGTACAGCTCCCTGCAGGTGGAGCTGGCCCTCCGGGGCAGGGATGCACTGGTGGTAATGGAGGTGCTGATGATGAAAATGAGCAGAGCACGGTATAGCAGAACAACAGATACACTGAGACTCAGTCACTGTACCCAGGTACTTTAATGGAACAATGCAGATGGTGGTACAGTTCACAGTGGCAAAACAGTTTTTATCTGGCCGGGTAGTCACAGTGGGCTGCAAAGTCTCTGGAAGTCTCCTGTGGTATACCTTCCTTGTTTCTAACCCGTGTCCTGTTGCTACTGCCTGTCCGGGAACAGCCCGCTTAGTACCAGGCCCGATTGGGGTGCTTTCTGAGTGTCCCAGCTTCCCATTTTCCTCTATCCCATACTGGATTTCGACCCTGGTGGGTTATCCTGGTGTGACTGGTTTGCTTTCTGACAGGGTGTCGGGGCCGGTAGACGGACCCGTGACCTCCGGTGTTCTCAGCGCAGGGGTTGGACTCCCTGACCGTTTTCGGAACCGGTACTCTGGTAAAGTGGACCAGGGTTCCCTCCCTGAGTATGTGCGCTCAGAGGGCCCCTTCCTTCAGTCTGGGCTGCCGATTCTCTCTCTCCAGGCCACCTCCCTGGAAGTCTCTTTCTCTATCTCGGAGGCTCCTCGTTCTCCGTCTTTCCTCAGTGCCGACTAAAACTGACTGTGTGTCCTCCCTCCTCCCCTAACTCCCCATCCCTAGGGTATGGGCCCTTACCATCTGCCTAGGTGGGTGTGTGGGAGTGCTGGGATGGGAGCCTCCCACAGACATCTGCCTTTCCAAAGTGACAGGGGTTACCACACACTCATTTATGGGTGCAATACCCCAATTGTGACGCCTGACCAGGTGGGGCGCCACAGGTGCATTGCCTGGTTACCCGAGGCTACTTCTAGCTGGGGCCCCCGGTATCCGGCATGCTTTTTTGGCAGCACCTTTTGCCTACAGCTGGAACGTAACAGTGTTCAGAGGTTCCTGTAGCCTGCCTCACAACAGCAAGGAACATTATCCACGGATATATTAGATTCCTAATCCATCTACCATTAAGGCCAGTTTCACACTAGCGTTCGGCAATGCTGTGTACGGCGGCTGCTGTGTGCAGTGATGCATGTGTTGTGCATCCCTTTGTTTAACATGGGGATGCACAGTGTATGCTTTCGCCTTTGCATTTCTCGGAGCATAGAAAACGCAACTTGTTGCATTTTCTGTGCATCCAAGGAAGTATGATTTCTACGCAAGCCTCTGCAAGCATATAAATCATACATGGAGCCCAATGAGAACGCACTGCCGGCCGGGCAACGCAGGTGAACGCGCAAAAATCTCTTACTCTCTCTCCTCCCGACCGCTGAACATAATTTTCTATGGCCGGACACATTTATAATGAACTCTTATGGACATTTGACTGTGAACGCATGCGGAGAATCAAAGCTGCGTTGTCATCTGTATGTCTGCATTCGGCACTGCGCTTGCATCTACATGCCAGACTCATGCAGACCAAATGCTAGTGTGAAACCGACCTAACAGAGCACTGATCATCCTGACTCATGGTTTACATCTATATGGTAATGTTTATTTGACTGCTCATTGTGCCCCTCTATGTAGCTGCAGCAACACCTAAGGATCCATTGATCCCGGAAGGAGTGGGGATCCTACAGTATAGATTTGATCAACGTTTTCACCAAAAGGGTTGTGTATGGTCCCCGTCCCCGAAACCCTTAGCTGGCAGGTACATTTCCTTTCATTTTAGTTTAGCAGTCTGTGTATCTTACATCTATTCAAATGGGTTACTACTGTTCTGATTAATGTTTGTATATACATTTATGAGTGCCCTGTTAACCCTCAATTGCCCTATTGTTGTGTAGTTTGGAATCTCTACTTACTAAGCATTCAGCTATTAACAATAGGTATTGTGTAAAGTCCACTGTAATAACATTTCCTTTCTCCAATAACCAACTAGTCAGAACTTGACGATATTTTAAACCCATCTTCAGTAGACTCCCATCGTGCTTACGGCCTTCCGTTGCAATTTCTCTCATTACCCCTTCTCTAACAGAGAAATCTAAATTAATAAATTAATCTATTATTTTTAGGGATGAGCGAGTACCTCAATATTCGGACTCGCTATACTCGCAACTAGTAGGTCCCAGTACTCGGTACTCATTGCGAGTATAGTGAGTCCGATTACTTTCGCAGTGTATCTATAGATACACTGCAAAAGTACCCTAAAAGTGAATAAAAGTTGTTAAAAATAATAAAACTACATACTCACCTGTCCGACGCCTGCACCTCGGGACTGTCCCAGAAGACCTGCGATCACGGGACAAAGACCTGTGACTACCAGCCAATCAGATGGCCGGTAGCGATCTGGCCAATCAGATGGCGATATGTCACAACCACGTGATCGCTAGCAGCCATCTGATTGGCCAGATTGCAAGGTCCTAGGTATACTGCCAGGACCTTCAATAAAAGTGAATAAAAATTGTTAAAAAATAAAAAAATCATACTCACCCATTTGATGGCTGCACCGGGGACCCGCAAAGAAGACATCCGATCAACAAGAAGGACCTGTGAGTCTGACACCAATCAGATGGCTGGTAGCGATCTGGTCAATCAGATGGCCAGACGTCACAAACCACCTGATCGCTACCAGCCAACTGATTGGCCAGGTTGCCGGGTCTTGAACGTGAATCAATGACCTGGCAATCTGACCAATCAGATGGCTGGTAGGGATCATGTGGTTTGTGACGTTAGGCCATCTGATTGGCCAGATCGCTACCAGCCATCTGATTGGCTTTCAGACTCACAGGTCCTTCTCATACATCAGATGTCTTCTTTTCCGGTCTCGGTGCAGGCGTCGGATAGGTGAGTATGACATTTTACTATAGTTGTCTGTAGATTGCTGTATTGTTTTGATGCACAGAGGGTCATACCAGATACTAAAAACAAAGGTTCACACACCTTTACAACCTGCAGACTTGCCAGTTTGTGTCATTTTCCTAATATAAAAAATGACAAAGTTTAATAATGTTTCCTCATGTTTTTATTTAGTTCTCTTTATCTACTTTCAGGCATTATGTGAAAAGCTGATGTAGATTTAGGTAAAATGTATGCAGAAATAAGGAAAATTCTGAAAAGTTAACGAACTTTGAAGCACCACTGTATAGAATAGAAGAACGTAGCACAATATGCATTCTCTGTTATGTAGTGTATGGTTGTATGGTATTATCATCAGTAGACAAACCCAGATCTGATACCTTTTCACTTGCATGTGTGACATTATCCCACAAGATGTCACTGTAGACCACTGAAGCCAAATTTCAGGTGTATCCATGAATTCACTGGCAATTAGCAGAACACAAGCAAATTATTATAGTCACAGGCTGTTATATGAAATGATGTACGGTAATCGGTTGTTAATCGTATACAGGTCATTTATCCTTATCATAAAAGATCAAAGAATTTTCAAATATGCACCAGATTTAGGTCATTCATCAGACAGGCTAAAAATAAAGGCAGTTTTTAAGCTTCGTACTCTTTCAAAATTTTCAAAGCTCCTAATTAGAGATGGGCGAACCTGCAGATGTTCGGGGTTGGCGGATCTGGCCGGACTAGGTGTTAAGTACAGACACCGGACTTTACAGTTAAGATTCGCCCATCACTACTCCTAATAATTTTAAAACTTCTAAACTCTGGTTGAAAATCTTCCTGGTCACCACTACAACATCTCCGGCAACATCGCCGGCAACTCCCGGGAGCGCGCACACTATTGGCCGCTCTCCAACATCACTGATGAGTTGTCAGACGAGGAGACATTAAACTAAACCCTGGCAGCGATCCTTAACATGGGAGTCTATGGGGGAAGTTGGCGGCAACATTGCTGTTGCCACGTCAGACCGGGGAATGCAGGCACGTCGCCTGAGCAACATCGCCTGGATTCACAACATTGTTGGGAAACCAGGCGATGTTGCTGAAGCAACTATCCCCATTGGAATCACCCTGTTATACAGGGCAACTCTCCGGTGATGTCTCGACAACTTGGCCACGCCCCTCAATTGCCAGCGATGTTGCCGGAGATGTTGCCTCGTATAACGGGGCCTTATGAGTTATGCTATTGTTTTTCAAAGACAATGGGTAGACAAGGATAGGCACCAATCTAAGGCTGCCTTCACATCACGATTTTTGCACATCCGTAATGATCCTTGAATTTCAAGGATCACACAGACAGGCACGGATCTGTGCCAACAGATGCCACTGATGCCCACGAATACGTGTTTTCCATGGATCCGTCATCAGTTAGCAGAGATAGGGCTGTACCTTGTTAGAGTATGCGCAGTACAGCCAATCGGATCTGTTTTATGGATCCGATTGTTTGACGGATTCGCGATACATAGACTCCCATGTTATGTAACGTGGAATGCAACGGATCCATTACGGATCTGTGGTGTCCGATTTGAGTCACGGAGACCAAAATCGTAGCAGGCTACAATTTTGGCTCTGTGACTAAATCGGACAGCAACAGGTGGTGCTAAAATCGGATCCGTGTGTATCCATTTTGACACGGATACACGCGGATGCAGCAAAATTGTGATGTGAAGGCAGCATAAGGGCCGCTTTACACACACAGATATCTGTGACCAACTTCTGAATAGATCTCTGGTTGCAGTGAAATCATGGACACATTGCTCCATTTTGTGGCTGTGCACAAATGTAACAATGTGTCCATGATTTCACTGCACCCAGAGATCTATTCAGAAGTTGGTCACAGATATCTGTGTGTGTAAAGCGGCCCTAAGACCACCAGCATTCAACATAATGACAACTGAAGAGCAAGCACACAGGAGTGCAGTATCAGTGAGTAACTAACACCTCTTACTGCTATTTGACTGCACAGAACAGTGCAGAACAATGCAGAATAGGAGGTGTCAGGTGGCATGTTGAGATCACTGCATTGCACTACTGCTAAACAAGGCAGATTCGGAAATAGATGCTGTGGTGGACTGGACATTTAGTACATGAATACATTACCAGAACCATCACCAGTACATGAATACACCACCAGAATCATTATCGTTAAATGAATACAGCACTAAAACCACCATCACTACATGAACAGTAATTAGTACATGAATACGGCACCAGAGTAACCATCACTGAATGAAGACATCACAAGAACCACCATCACTACATGAATAAGTCAGAAGAATCACCATCACTACATGAACAGCAATCGGTTCATGAATATGGCACCAGAGCAACCATCACTAAATTAAGATATTACATGAACCATCATCACTACATGAATGTCACCAGAACCACCATTAGTACAGCAATACAGTACCTAACCTATGTACCTGTTTGTATGTGTTATACTGCATTATTTTGAATAATTCAGTATAACACATACAAACAGGTACATAATGCATAATATATGTTTGGGATTTATGGTAATTAGCTGGGTGCGGTAATTTCACGTCTAGGACCTCAGTTCTGCCTTCGCACTTTTCCATTATAAAGGATCACCACACAAGTGGACATCCATAGTGTATATTGTGAAGCTTTTTATGTACCTGAAGAAGGTGATATTTTTAAGACATTGTACTAATATTCCTTGTTGTTTATTATGGAGTAATACATTTTTCATGTAGCAAATGTACCAGTGAAATTGTTTTGATATGGATACAATCGGAGACCCACAGCAAAGGGAAAGCACCCCGTCTATCAGGAAAGAGCCCCGTCCTATCAACTATTCCTTGTCATGACTGTGTGCAAGGCATCATGATGTATGTATCATAGCTCCGCCTCCTTCCAGTAGCTCTGCCCCTTCATAGTTCCGCCTTAACACATAGCACCACATCTTCATAACTCCAACCCTTCTGTTTAGCCACATCCCCTGCATAGCACCATCCCTCCACATAGTCCCGGGACAGGGCTATGTGGAGTGGGTGGATCTATATGGAGTGGGTGGAGCTAGGTGAAGTGGATGTGGCTATGATACATACACACACTCATAGCTCCACCCCTCCACATAGTACCAAGGCAGGGCTTTGTAAAGAGGGTGGAGCTATATGGAATTGTAGTGGGGCTATGCCAAGTGGGGGCGCGGCTATGATACATACACACACATACACACTCAACTTTATATATATGCTATGTGTGTGGGAGGAGGAACTAGGCTTTATATGCTGCATTTGGATGAAGAGGACTTGGCTATATATGAGAGAGGGGGACTCTACTATCTGTGGGATGTATTATGTGGTTCCAAATACATAAGGGGGGTGGGAACTTGGCCATATTTTCCACACCTCTTCCCTGGCACTTTTCAGTATCTGCTGCCTTGTCCAATGTTGGTGTCTATACAACCTGATCTGTGCAACATTGATGGAAATGTTATCACATAAAGTCTGGTCAGAGGAGAGGATAGTAGATAATTTTTGTGTATCTCAGAAGAGGAAACCATAGGGTAATTTGTGTGGTTTAGGATAGAATAGACAGTGTTGGAACTGACAGCAAGGGGTGCTAACTATTGAACTGCATAGGACACAAATATTTCTAACTAGCTGTAGTACCCGGCTACACCCGGGTTAATAAATAACTGATGTTAGCTATAACAAAATAGAATTTGAATATGTCATATTAATGACCTGTAAGAAAATAGAAGCTGAGCTGTGATTGGTTGCTATAGGCAGCCTAATAAATCTCCAGCCAACAGTAAACCCTCCCCCTGGCCGGGCAGTATATGTTACCTCACACATACACATAATAGACAGCTCATGTGACTGACATCTGCCTTAATTCCCTATATGGCACATGTGTTGCACATTGGCTGTTTTTAATCAGATGTTTATGTTTGGAAATTAAAGATAGCACACGTATGAGGCGAATTGTGTGAGGTGATTTGTGCACATCTGTGTCTGTCTGTGTGGTGTGTGTGTCCCTGGGGTGTGTGTATGTGTGTGTCCTTGTGGGGTGAGTGCATGTGTCCCTATAGGTTGTGTATGTGTGTGTGTCCCTGTGGGGGGGTCTGTGTGGTGTGTGTGTGTATCTGTGTTGTGTGTGTCTTTGTGTGGTGTGTGTGTCCCAGTGGGTGAGTTCATGTGTCCCTATAGGGTGTGTATGTGTGTGTGTCCTGTGGGAGATGTCTGTGTGGGTGTGTGTGTCTCTGTGTTGTGTGTGTCTTTGTGGTGTGTGTGTGTGTCCCAGTGGTGAGTGCATGTGTCCCTATAGGGTGTGTATGTGTGTGGTCCTGTGGGGGGTCTGTGTGGTGTGTGTGTGTCTGTGTTGTGTGTGTCTTTGTGGTGTGTGTGTGTGTCCCTGTGGGGTGAGTGCATGTGTCCCTATAGGGTGGCTATGTGTGTGTGTCCCTGTGGTGGGCGGGGTCTGTGTTGTGTGTGTCTCTTTGTGGTGTGTGTGTATCCCTGTGGGGTGAGTGTATGTGTCGCTATAGGATGTGTGTGTGTCCCCGTGGTGTGTGTATGTGTGTTCTGTGTGTGTGTCTCTTTGTGGATGTGTGTGTTTGTTCGGGGTGCGTGGTGAGTATCCAATGTTGGGGCTGCACTTTCGCGTATATACTTGTGTTGTTACTCTTTGTGTGCGTGTGGGTGTGTATACATGTCCCCGTGCTGTGTGAATATCTCATGTGTGGGGCCCCACCTTAGTGACTATATGCTGGTATGTGCTGTTAGTCTTTGGCACTATCATTAAGCCCCTCTCATTCACAACTGTCAACTGGTAACTGTCACTTTTTCCCCATTATGTAGATAGGGGCAAAATTGTTTGGTGAATTGGAATGCGCGGGGTTAAAATTTCGCATCACAACATAGCCTATGACGCTCCCGGGGTCCAGACGTATGACTGTGCAAAATTTTGTGGCTACAGCTAGCAGCTGTCGATTTTCCTCCAACACTTTTCCATTCACTTTTTCCCCATTATGTAGATAGGAGCAAAAATGTTTGGTGAACTGGAACGCGCAGGGTTAAAATTTCGCCTCGCAACATGGCCTATGACGCTCTCTGGGTCCAGACGTGTGACTGTGCCAAATTTTGTGGCTGTAGTTGCGACGGTGTAGATGCCAATCCCGGATATACACACACACACATTCAGTTTTATATATTAGATGGCTGCCCTGCCTGTGTCTGTCATGTTAGTCTTCCTGTGAAGGTCAGCTATATGCTGTGCTTCATATCAGACCGCAATTTTGCAATATGCTTTAATGCTGTGGACTTGCAGTATGAAGTATAAGTGATCGAACAATCAGGGGTTCAAGTTCTTTATAGAGACTAAAGAATAAAAGTAAAATTAAAAATGAGTTTAAAAAAAAGTTTAAATCATCTCTTCCTTTCTACCTTTAAAAAAATTTGAGAAATTGAAAAAACATATTTGGCATCTCATGTAAAAAAAATTGAAATATTTAAATATAAAATATTTAAACCCTATGTTACATGGCAAAAATAAAAAAATTGGAACGTTAAAATCAGTATTTTTGGCAATGAAAATGTCATATATACCTCAAAATGATATCTATCAATAAAAATGTTATCAGTCTGCAGCAGCCAATCTGCGACCATGTCAGGGATAAAATAGTCACCACTGCGGCCATTGATTGGCTGTAAACCCTGAGACGGTCTGCCTCTTTCCCTCATAGGTTTTTTATGTTTAGTAGGTAACATGTGCACTTGCACTTCATTCTTTTACAAGTGACTAACCTGTGTCTATATACTACAAGGTGTATTGTGTGCCCTGTAATTCACATAGACCAGTTATATGTTTTGTTACTTTTACCTATGTGTTGTGCGGCTGACCCTGTTGGTCTGATTTCATGTCGCCTTCTCTACTCATGGTGCTAATTTCTACCTTGTTGTGTTTTTGGTAATAAAAACTTGCTACTGTTCAACGTCAAACTCCTGTTTCCTCCATTTTTTATATCATGGTGATGGTGCAGATACTGACAATATGTTCACAGAATCAACAGCAGGAGGAGTGCTGATAAAAACAGCTACAACTGCCGAGATCGGAGAAAAATCTGATCCAGGCTTGTAGACATGATCACTAGCCTCAGCAACATCAATGAGACTGGCATCACTATGCAGGTAGCAAGAGATGAAATTAAAGGCTCTGCTCTGACCCTTGAAAAGCCTTTTAGGGAAAATCAGTAGTACCGTAAGGTGTAGCAGTTGCCCTTGCATATTTAATTGAACAGGCACAAGTTCCTTTGTAGGATAACCCTCCCCCCAACAAAAGCAGCCTGTGAGGTGACTTATGTATACTGCTGTAGCAGGTTGATATCTGCAAGTGTTAATACTGCTCTTTTCCTTTAAATGAACACATTGCTACTACAGTAACTTAGTTTGGCCACTAGGGGTCATCAGACAGCAAGATATGAGTGGCTGTAACCATGGATACCGTAGCTGATGCTCGACCCTGCACATGAGGAGGCAGTTGAAGACAGTTGGAGAAGGAGCTCAGAGTCGGTGAGAGGGCCCCAGAGGTGCTGGCATCAGCACAAAACTAAAGATGGACGGTGATGTGGAGTGTAATCAGCCCCTGTGAGTAAATCTGGTTGTGTGACCGGTCACAGTTAATCTAGTCGGGTAGGGAAAGGTAGTTGGGGTCTAAAATGTTTCAAGGGACCTCATCACAAGGACTGCATAGGAGCTCAGCATGTAAAGACTTCATGGACACTGTTTATTGTCTCCATTTGCATCTGTACGTACCATAGGACTTTGTGACCCAGGAAAAACTTGTGTGGGAGGTGTGTGTAAGATTGTATATTTGGGAGAACTAAGTGCCACAGTAACGGTAAGATCCTGGGCAGACCCAATACTGGAGAAGGGTATGAGAGGCAGAGCCATGGGTATATTTCCCTCTTCCATGAAGCTGACACTTTGGATTTTTCAGGTTGTTTAATTTGTACTGTGTGGTTTGTGGCTGTCGTGGCCCATATCTTGCCTGAAATCATATGTTGTTATTTTTTGGGATGTTATAAAAAGAAAGCTTGGTTTACTATCACATTGTGGTTGGATTTCTCCATAGCACTGCTGTATTCCACATTCACAGCAACCGGTGGCGATCAGAGACAGGCTTCATTACTATAGATATTTATGATTTATTGTGAAATGATGCAACCATTCAAAGAAAATATATTTTGAAGAGGGAAAGACAGCCTGAGATGATTAAGGTAGTCACTGACGTTGGCTCCACCGACTTCTTCTCGCTTACTCTGTTAACCAACAGGTCTCTCCATTTACACACATCAGCCCTGACTCATCAGTTTTCACCATAACTCTAGGGTAAAACTGCTTTAAATCCTACAAAATATTTGTGCCCTTGGCATTATTACACCAGTCCCAGCCAGGTCTGTCAACTATTTTGAAATAGAGCGGAGATTCATGGAAAAGTATTGCAAATACAGCAGAAATGTAAACTAGATCTGGACGATAGGACATTTCTTGAGGTGACCACACTGGTCGAAAGACCTGCACTATAGTGTGAATGTGCAGGGAAATGCTTAGTATACAAGGGGAAGTCTCTCAAGTGCTTTCCGGTGGCTGCTTCTGCTGTACAACGAACAGCACTAACCAATCTTTGGACCCTTTAATTTGAATTCATAAGAGACACATGGGTGGTATGCTAGCAGGCCGGAGGATGCAGGGTACGCCCCAGGAATGACATACGTTTCACTCATATGAGCTTCAACGGGTCCACTGATGTACTTACACATACTTACGCAGATGAACCAGTTATGTCATGCATGCATTATGCATGTTTTAACCCAAAGCACTTGAAAAACTATCTCGCATCCTCCGGCACACCAGCATGTCAGCAGTGTGTTTTTTATGAATTGAAATAAAAGAGTCCGAAGAATTCATCTTGGTGAGCGTTGCTCGTTCTTATATTTGCATGACATTTCTTGTGGTGGGGCATGTGAGCTGGAAAATGCACCAAATTCATTAAGAAGCACACGCTATATTGTGCCTCACATACATGGGGTTGGAGTATGAACAGATAAAATGTCTATGTTGAGTAGCAGTAGGGTGGACCCTGTGGAATCAAAGCTTTCTGTGGGTAATAGGCATCCCAGACCGGCACTGTGTAAACCTATGGGTTAATGAAAAAAATTGGACAGCAATCGGATGCCTTTCACTTATGTGAAAAGAAAACGATGTATCAATGAGGCATAAGTCATCACTATGTATGTAACTATATATTTTATCATGCTGATGTCATTTTGATTGTTTTATTCTTTTTACAAAAAAATATTAGCTTGACAAACCATTTAGAAATGTTTGTACGTTAGTGTTAAATGTCAATGAGATGTTACGGAGACCATATACGAAGTAAGAGAAAGGCCAGGCATGTGACCCCTCCTATCAATACAATCTTCAGACTTCCTGTACAATTAGACATTTTGTTTTCAGATTTTAGGTGATAAAATAAGTTTTAAAATAAAAAAGGTTTGTGAACACTTTATAATTCATTACACCTACACTATAGAGCAGGGGTGGGGAACTCCAGTCCTCGAGGGCCGCAAACAGTTCAGGTTTTCACGATTTCCTTAGTATTGCACAGGGATTGGAATCATCACCAGTGCAAGTGATTATGTTATCACCTGTGCAATACTAAGGAAATCCTGAAAACATGCACTGTTTGCGGCCCTCGAGGACTGGAGTTCCCCACCCCTGCTATAGGGTCACAAGCTGACCAAAATACCTTTTCTTTAAGAAGACCATCCCTCATTGAGATTTTTCTGATAATATTTTTAATTATCTTATGCTTTGTGTACATTGCCCTGATAAGATCACCACTTAAAGATGTCAAAAATATCTCCTAAAACAATATTGTATTTTAGAAAATTATAAAAAGTAGGCAAGAATCAACCCACTTACTTACTGTAAACTTCTGCTATATCAGACTTGTGGACTGAGTATACTGGAAGATACTACTTGGGCATCAGTAACTATAGGGTGCTGACCCCTGCGGTTAGGCCGGAAAGCCCTTAGGCTAATTCTTAGGGGCAGTTTATGTATGAGTACCTTGTGCCCTTTAGCCACGGTTGTGGAGTAGGAAAGCCAAACATCCAACTCCCACTCTGATTCCGACTCTTCAATTTCTCTGAATCTGAGTCTGACTCCAACTCCACCAAAATGACTCAAACTCTACGACGATTCCAACTACACAACCAGGGCTGTGAAGTCAGTAAGGCACACATCCGGCTCCAACTCCTCAATTTTCGACTCCACCCAAAATGGACTACTTTTTTAATATTTTTTTTTAATAAAATATTGTTTTAGCAGATACTTTAGTATTTTTCTGTGAACTATGAAACTGGTATACTCCAGATATAACCTTATTCTGTAATCACGCTCAGGAAGGACATTGTTCTCAGCAATATAGGTTCATTGTCAGTAACACTAAGTCTAGGGTTACAAGACGACTTTGGTCACCACACAGATAGCACAGCCAAAGATGGCTATGTGTAACTACTTCATTGAGGCAATACAAGTGAATGTGATCACATTGAGACCTCCTAGGGTACTGCAACAAGCAATCCACAAAAAATCCACCCATGTACCATTAGCATTAATCTTCTTCTAATTTGTGTACTGCTTACAGTGAAATAGTTATCCTGGTATAGGTGAGACGAACATTGCAGGGTTAAAACACAAGACCAACATTTACAGCTTCATGCTTTGCTCACACTGTGGCATTGATGTATTTAGGCAAATGTTAGTGTCAAATAGACGACTGCTGTACATGTCACTGTTGGACAGCAAATCTACTATCAAAAGTGTAAATCATTTTATTTACACAAAATATCATATTATTTTTAAAATGCCCTGTCTTTTATGGTTCTCTGTCCTCTGTAACTTGCGGTTCTCTGCCAGTTAACTCTCCATAAACTGTATTTACTGAAATCCCTGTCCTCCACCACAGCAAACCAGCTCTGCTCCACCATAACCAATTCTTTTATTTCCCCAAGCGGCTGTAAGATAGCTGTAGCTCACATAAGATTTCACTGACTGTAGCAGCCTTTATGTCTATTGTGTTACAAAAAGAAATATGTATACAATTAGGATAGCAGCTGAACCATCATTATTATGCTGCTCTATTTTCTAACTATGCCGTTACCCCGATCTCCTCTCTGGCTCTTTATCTTCTGCTGTGTGAGTTAATGCCAACTCTTCAGTCCTAGCTCATACAAGAATGTAACAAGAAGTAGTTTGTGGTTGGGCTGGCATCTCATTTGTCACTGCAGTAAAGGACTTAAAGGGAACCTGTCACCTAATCTATGGCCCCTAAACTATCACTACCTGCCCCTACAGACC